>JAPDVR010000010.1:50115620-50128120 GCA_026230005.1 Gila orcuttii
AGTGCTGCGTGTGTGTGAATGAGAGAAGTGTATGCGCGTTGTGCACACGCTACATTATGGCCAAGCATGCGCTCTTAAAACAGCATCTGAATAACGCACTGACTGTAAACGAGGGTTTTCCTGGTCTGTGGAGGAACTGTTTTCTGAAACTGCAGAATAGCACCAGGAACGTTTGCGCCGGAACACGCCTCCTCTTTTCCTGAACCGCCCCGGCAGCGCAAGTTCATTCCCTAATTTACAGACGTGCGTCTGTGAGGGAAAAGTCCGCTGTGTAAAATGGGAATGACACATGCGTCCTGTACAAACTCAGTTACACTGGGTGCAAGATAGGGCCTTTTATCATGAAGCCTTCATATACAGTCCTGAGAACAGTTTCACATCATAAAAAACAATGAATATAACATCAAAACCCAAAGCATGATAACCCCATCCCTACATATTAAAATCATGCTACATAAATCATAATTAAAAAACTTGATATTATGACATCAGGATTGAGATTAAAGTAAATTTTTTAAATAATTAAATTTTTTGTGTCATGATTTTGACCCCATATTCATGACTCATAATTATATACTTTCATACTTTCAATTTTATCTCATAATTGGCTTAGTGTGTCATAATCTTTACTTTTTATATCATAATTTTGATTTATTGTCTTATAATTTTGACTTTGCATCTCATAATTTTTACTTTGCATCTTACAATTGATATTTTATCTAATAATTTTTACATTGTATCTCATTTTTACTTTGTATCTCATTATTTTTTACATTTTATCTCATAATTTTGACTTTCATCTCATAAATTTGACTGCATCTCAAATTAGAATTTTATCTCATAATTTTGATTTTGCTTCTCGCAGATTTGAAATTTAATCTCATAATTTTGTACATTTTATCTCATCAATTTGACTGCATCTCAAATTAGCATTTTATCTCATAATTGTTACACTTTATTTCATCATTTTTACACTTTATCTCATAATTTTGTCTTTGCATCTTATATTGACATTTTATCTAATAATTTTTACATTTTATCATAATTTTTACATTTTATCTCATAATTTTTACTTTGCATCTCATAATTTTTACTTTGCATCTCATAATTGACATTTAATCTCATAATTCTTTACATTTTATCTCATAATTTTGACTTGCATCTCATAAATTTGACTGCATCTCAAATTAGAATTTTATCTCATAATTTTGAATTTGCTTCTCGCAGTTTTGACTTTTTATCTCATAATTTTGACTTTGCATCTTATTGACATTTTATCTTAGAATTTTTACATTTTATCTCATAGTTTTTACTTTTTATCTCGTAATTTTTACTTTTTATCTCATAATTTTGGCTTTTTATGCCTTAATAATGTAATTTCATGTCATGTGTCAGACTCACATCAGCGCTCCAGTGTGTTTTGCAGGTCGGATCGGGAGCGTTGCTCAGCTGAAAGGCTGTCGATTCATTGCTAAAGTCTCTTCTACAGCAGCTGAGAGCGGCCCGTCCTGACGGCAGAGCCAGCAGACCTGCAGAAACCACATCACAATCCTGAAACCTGGACCTGAACCACATCACAATCCTGAAACCTGGACCAGAACCACATCACAACCCTGAAAACCTGGACCTGAACCGCATCACAACCCTGAAAACCTGGACCTGAACCGCATCACAGTCCTGAACCTGATCCTGAGGTATGTAAAGAGCTTCCTGTGCCGCTGAGAGTGTTTCCTGTTCAGTGTCTCTGCAGAGCTCGTGCGGTTCAGACACGTCTACTGTGTGTGACATTTATTGTTCCTTTACTCTGTTATGAGCGTCTGTAGAGTCACAGGATCGCATCTATCGAACCTCTTCACACTGTTACTTTATTTCCAGTTTTACACCCTCAGTGTCGGCCTGTGTTACATGTGTGATTTATGACACACTGCCTGTGTGACACTCAAGTGTGTGTTAGTTGTTGACCAGATATTAAAGTGAACATTTACATTCATGCTTTTGAAAAATGCTTTCATCCTAAATGCATTGCATTAAAGCTGTACATCTGATCAGTTCAAGCATTCCCTGGGAATCAAACCCTTGAGCTGGTGTTGCGAGCCCATCTCTCTGAACATGTGTTCAACATCTGGAGACCGCAGACACCATCACTTACACACACACACACACACACACTCATTAAAGTGTGTTCGACTCGCTGAGAGCGGGTTCTTCTGGAAGAGGTTATCAGTTTAAAGGAAGCAACGCCGTCCAGGAATGCCAACAATTACCAGGAAGTTTTAAACAATAGCTTCAGGAAAGTTTACTTTCACTTCTAATGAATGACAACCGAGAGCAAGTTTAAAGTTTTTCTAACAACATAAGAAAGAACAAACCACACTCACACATTAGAGCGAGGCTTTTGATCATCCGTGTGTCAGACATCGGGAGAGAATGTTGAAGTCCAGCACTCCAGAGCCGTGAAAGAGGAACCGAGAGGAAGAAAGAGGAGGAGTGACTCAAACACGTGTAGAACAGGCTTTATCTCCTGCATCTCATCATATATCTACTCTCAATACAAAAATAAATAAAAAATTGATGTTCTTCACTTTATTTAAGTTTATTTGGATTTAACAGCATTGTATGAGGGTTCTGGGTGAAATGGGACTTGAAACATTTATTCTTTGACGAATCCAACCAAACAGGACTTTCATTCCCATCATGCTTTGCAAAGGGGCCGAATTGGGAGAGTAAAGTTGAAATAAAGAAAGTGAGAAAGTGACTAAAAAATACTATTGTTCTTAAATGTATAATAACTTTTGAACTGCTAATCCAATCTGTATGCTTTTAAAAAAGTAAGAGGAGATTCTCTGCATTTCCGGACATTCCATTTTTTGGACCTTCAGAGGCTCCGTAGTGAACGTGATGACATCATCAAGTTTTGATCAGAATTGATTCGTCAAGGAAACCCATGTGGTTTGTGGTTCTGAGCATCTACTCAACCAAGTATTTAAGTTTGGTCTTTTGCGCCACTAATTAGCATATTTCTTGAGAAATTTGAACAGAGGCAAAGTGAAAGTAGTTGCGTGCTAAAAAAACAAACATACAATAACAGATTTGCATGAGAGCACTCTCTGACAAAGAGAGGGGTAAAACCCTTTCTGAATTACACAATTCAAAAACAAATATAAACAGCGGGACACGTCTGATGAGGAACTGAACGTGTGCTGGAATGTCCAGAGATAGCTGGCATAGACAAGAGCTCCATGTCGTGTGTGTAAATACTACCTATAGACTGGGAAAATCATTCGCACTGTTTTTATTTTTGTTGCACAAGACAATTTACACAATAGTTTACACTACTTGCTGCACTATTTAGGTTTGTTGTTCATGTTCAGATTGTATATATATATATATATATATATGTTAGGGTTAGTAACTTTACTTCCTGAACTTTTTTGTAAAAAATCTATTTATTTATCTATCTATTCATATATCTTTTTCTTTGAATATAGTACTTTATTTGTGAAAATATTGTAAATAGGTTAAAAAAAGAAAAAAAAACAAATCCTGAAATTCCAGGGAAAAATAAAATAAAGAGAAGTCAGCACCTCAACACCAGGTGTGGTCTAATCACTCATAAAGTCCTGTGAAGGTGCTAGTCCTCTCTCTTGCATTAGGCCAAAGGTTCTCATCAACATCACATCTGGTGTCTTCTCAATGATCTGGGAAAGTCTTATCAGGAGAAAACACCCCGCATTCCCGGCCTCCAGTGCAGTCCTCTGGTCATAACCTCCCCATGCAGAGATCACTCCTCTACGGGGGTTGAGAAGGAGGAGTGTGGCAGGAGTAATGCTGACGTGCTGGGATGTGCTGGGAACCAGTGTGTGACTGCGGTGCAATGCCACATTACCCACATGATGCCCTCGCCCTCTCTCCTCTGCTGGCACCAGTGGATTATGCTGGGCATTCAGTGAGTGTGTTATTGGACAGTGCTGCACACATCGTGATGTTAGCTCTCTCTATGAGTTCGGCTGGCTTCCATCTCCATTACCCTCTAAATTACAGACAGTTTTACAGTAATTTACATTATGTTTAACTGCAGGTGTATGTACCCTGTTTGATGCTGAACAGACGTCTTACCTGGACACACTGATGCCGGAGCTCTTTCACTCGTTCAAAGCTTCTCTCAAAGGGGACAGTGCACAATTGCTTAATTATATATCTGTATCTATCTATCTATCTATCTATCTATCTATCTATCTATCTATCTATCTATCTATCTATCTATCTATCTATCTATCTATCTATCTGTCTGTCTGTCTGTCTGTCTGTCTATCTATCTATCTATCTGTCTATCTGTCTGTCTATCTATCTATCTATCTATCTATCTATCTATCTGTCTATCTGTCTATCTGTCTGTCTGTCTGTCTATCTCTATCTGTCTATCTGTCTATCTGTCTATCTATCTATCTATCTATCTATCTATCTATCTATCTATCTATCTATCTATCTATCTATCTATCTGTCTATCTATCTATCTATCTATCTATCTATCTATCTATCTATCTATCTATCTGTCTATCTGTCTGTCTGTCTGTCTATCTCTATCTGTCTATCTATCTATCTATCTCTATCTATCTATCTATCTATCTATCTATCTATCTATCTATCTATCTCTATCTGTCTATCTATCTGTCTATCTGTCTATCTGTCTATCTATCTATCTAT
The DNA here is from genome assembly GCA_026230005.1 of Gila orcuttii. Lineage (NCBI taxonomy): Eukaryota > Metazoa > Chordata > Actinopteri > Cypriniformes > Leuciscidae > Gila > Gila orcuttii. The sequence continues at coordinate 50,120,325 of JAPDVR010000010.1, forward strand.
CTATCTATCTCTATCTGTCTATCTATCTATCTATCTATCTCTATCTATATATCTATCTGTCTATCTGTCTATCTATCTATCTATCTCTATCTATCTATCTGTCTATCTATCTATCTATCTATCTATCTATCTATCTATCTATCTATCTATCTATCTATCTATCTATCTATCTATCTATCTATCTCTATCTGTCTATCTATCTATCTATCTCTATCTATATATCTATCTTTCTATCTGTCTATCTATCTATCTATCTATCTCTATCTGTCTATCTATCTATCTATCTATCTCTATCTGTCTATCTATCTATCTATCTATCTCTATCTATATATCTATCTGTCTATCTGTCTATCTGTCTATCTATCTATCTATCTATCTATCTATCTATCTATCTATCTATCTATCTATCTATCTATCTATCTATCTATCTCTATCTCTCTCTCTCTCTCTCTCTCTCTCTCTCTCTCTCTCTCTCTCTCTCTGAGCGGATGCTAAGGTGAGTGGGCGGAGTTTGCTGTGAGTACTGCTGATGTGAGTGAGTTTAATCTCACGGCAACGGCGTCTTCGGAAAGGGTGAGTTTGGACCGGTTGTCGCGAAGACACGGTATCAAACTCGCGCCTGTGAATAATGTTTCGGTGGAGCAATGTGTTTTACTGTAGCTGTAGGAGAAGTTGTTGGTTGCGATAGCATACTGTCAGCTTCTCGCATGAACAGCGCTGTTGTTGTCTTTCTGGACACTATTGAAAAAGTTACTGTAATAGTGTTGTTCAGAATGGCGTTGTTATACAGGATACCTTCACTCCCGTAATGCCGTTGATTCAACCAGTTATTTTGTCAAACGTTCCCCCGTTCATTAAAGACGAACTCTTGCTAGCAGAGCTTTCAAGGCATGGTAAAGTAGTGTCCCAAATGAAAAAGATCCCGTTTGGCTGAATAATCGATTATACGATTATTCCTTCAGAAAACAAAGAATATGAAAAACGTCCAGGTTGAGGAATATTTCCCTGATCGTAAATTATTCATAGATTCAGTTACAAATACAATGAGGGGTGACAGAGAGGAGCATTTCACTGTTCAAGAAATGTTCAGGTTGAAGAAATCTGTGTCTACAACAAAAAACTGAGGATGGTTTTGAAACGACATGAGTCATTTTGTTATTTTAAGTTGTTGTTTGCTTTATATCTTTTGATATTGCACTATTTAATGAGTACGATAAGGGTAGGTACTCTGAATTTGAATGGTGCAAGGGATATACGGAAAAGAGCATTACTTTTTGAGTTAATCAGACAAAAGAGCTTGGATGTTATGATGGTTCAAGAAATGCACAGTGATAGTTTAAATGAAACCGATTGGAAAAAGGAGTGGGATGGGGAAGTAGTGCTTTCTCATATGAGTTCAGTCAGAGGACGGGTGGCTGTACTTTTTGCAAAAAATGTCCTACCTATTTCATATGAATTGAAACATGTAATACCAGGTAGACTTATGGTGTTAAAAGGAAAATTTGAAAGATTCAATTTTTTTTTTTTTTTATGTATATGCTCCAACGAGTGGGGCTGAAAGAGTTTATTTTTTTAACAATGTTAATAGTATTTTGCAGGATTATAATGATGATGATTATTTGTTTTTTGGGGGAGATTTTAATTGCACAGAAAACTATGCATTGGATCGAAATCATGTAGAACCACATGCTGCTTCAGCTCGTGTGATATGCGAGTTAGTCGAGACTCACGGTTTATGTGACAAATGGCGGGGGGTTAATAATGATGCCAGACAATATACATGGGCACATGCAAGGGGAAATGCTATATCCCTAGCCAGAATTGATAGGTTTTATTGTTATAAGCATCATCTTAATATTGTAAAAAAATGTGTAATTGCTCCAGTAGGTTTTTCGCATCACAATCTAGTTATATGTCAAGTATTTATTGCAAATATAAAGGCCAGAAGGACATATTGGCATTTCAACATGTCTTTGCTAAATGATAAGAGTTTTAGAGATGTTTTTCGGTTTTTTTTGGGACAATTTTAAGATGAGAAAAGATGAGTTTGAAGATCTGCGTCAGTAGTGGGATATTGCGAAGGTTAAAATAATGATGCTTTGTAAGCAATACACTTTCAATGTTACCAGGGACATAACACCATCTATGAAAAAGTTAGAAACTGAAATAGTTGAATTGCAGGATTTGGCTGATGCTACCAAAGATCAAAGATATTTGGAGACTCTTAAATCCAAAAAATCTTTTCTTATAGATCTATTAGGAGTTAGGGCACAAGGGGCATTGGTTCGATCTCGTTTTTTAAACCTTTCACAAATGGATGCCCCATCTAAGTTCTTTTTCAGTCTTGAGAGAAAGAATGGTCAGAGTCGTTGCAGATTCACTGTTTGTGCTCTGAAGATGGGCGTGAGCTAACAGAACCCTCGGAGATAAGAAAGAGGGCCGTACGGTTCTATACTGGGCTGTACAGCAGCGAGTATGTGGAGGACGATGATCTGTCTGCTCACTTCTACGAAGGTTTACCTAGTGTTTCAGAGAGCCCAAAAGTGGAGCTGAAGCGGCCGCTGTGTGAGCAGGAGCTGTTCACTGCTCTGAAAGAGATGGAGGAGGGTAAAGCCCCTGATATGGATGGGCTCCCTGTGGAGTTTTACAGAGAGTTTTGGGCAGTTTTAGGCAATGACCTGTTGGCTGTTCTCAATGAGAGCTTAACTGAGGGGTTGATGCCTCTAAACTGCAGAAAAACAGTGATTACCTTGTTACCTAAAAAAGGCAATCTACAAGATATAAAGAACTGGAGACCAGTGAGCTTTCTATGCTCTGACCTGAAAATAATCTCTAAAGCTCTGGCTAATAGGCTGAAAAAGGTGATGGGGGAAGTCATCCACTTATTGACTTATTGTGTTCCCGGAAGATAAATTTTAGATAATGTTTGCCTTAAACTGGATATTTTAAATATTTGCAATCTTTCTAGTGTTAATTTGGGTCTTGTTTCTATCAATCAAGAAAAGTCGTTTGACAGAGTCGAGCACAGATATCTTTGGAAAACTTTAAATGCTTTTGATCTTGGATTGGAATTTATTAATATGATCAAAGTTTGGTTTGAGTGCCCCTTTTAAGGTTTTTAAGGGCATTAGACAGGGTTGTGCAATATCGGGAATGTTATATTCTTTGGCTATTGAGCCCTTGTTGAATAAATTACGATCAAAAATTGAAGGTTTTTCTTTGCACCATGGTGATATATTTAAAGTTTCAGCTTATGATGATGATGTTATAATAATGGTTAATGGGCAGCGGGATATTAACCAAATGGAGGGTATTATAAGAGACTTTGGAGTTATCTCAGCTGCTAAAGTAAACTGGGAAAAGAGCGGGGCACTGGCTTTAGGAAAATGGGAGCAAGGTCTACCAGTTCTACCTGATAGAATAACCTGGAAAAAGGGAGGTCTCAAATATTTGGGAGTTTATCTTGGAGATGCAATTACACAACAAAAAAATTGGGATGGGGTGGTAGAGAAGATGGTAGGTAGACTGGCTAAATGGAAGTGGATTCATTCACAATTATCTTTTAGGGGAAGAGTGTTGATAGTGAATAATTTGGTAGCCTCGATACTCTGGCATAAACTGTTCTGTGTGGATCCACCCATAGGGTTATTATCTCAGCTGCAAAGAATTTATGTGGACTTTTTTTGGGATCGATTGAACTGGATTCCACAAAGTGTATTGTTTCTTCCTAAAGATGAAGGTGGACAAGGTTTGATCCATTTGCCAAGTAGAATGGCAACATTTCGTTTACAATTCATTCAGAGATTCTTAACAGGCCCTGATGATCTCGTGTGGAGGAACCTGACCACGGTCATCCTACAAAGGGTGGAGGGACTTGGACTTGATGTTGGCCTCCTTTTTATGGATTACAGGAAGTTGAACCTGAATGATATATCTCCTTTTTATTATGGACTTTTTAAAATGTGGGGACTCTTCACTCTCAAGAGAATGGACAATTCAGACTCTTTATCTTGGCTTTTAGAGGAGCCCCTAGTCAAAGGAGCTCGTCTAGATGTAACGGATGAGGTACCAGGCCTCTCTCAGAAGTTGTGTGCCTCTGGAACTGTGAAGCTGAGGAAAGTTGTCAGTGTGGCTGGCCCTGATTTCAGCAGTGTTGCAGCAGTAGCTCTGGTGCTGGGGCAAAGGTCAGTTCGCCACACAGGAACAATAGTAGAAAAGTGGAGGAAGAAGCTCACGGATGGGGAAATCACACTACGTAAGGATTTTGGAAAGGGTTTGGAAGTTCCTGATAAAAAAGATCCTGTTTAGAATTACTCCGGACTTGAAGGATATGTCAGATCCTTTGCTGGACCTTCACGAGCTGCAAGAGTTGGATATAGTAGAGGGGAAAGTTCTATATCAGTGTTGTGTGAAAGTTTTTAATAGAGTTGCTTTAAATGGCAGAGTTGATACAGTCTGGAAGGAGAAGCTTGGGATGGGTGAGAAAACAAAACCATTTTAGAGAGTGTTTTATAAACCACCATTGATTAAGAAATCTGGAGACTTACAATGGAGAATTTTACACGGTTCTGTGGCAGTTAATGCATTCATTTCTGTTATTAATCCAAGTGTTAATGATAAGTGTGTGTTTTATGGTTTAAGGGAAACAGTTTTTCATTGTTTTTTAGAATGTGTAAGACTTAAATCACTTTTTGTTTTATTGAGTCAAGTGTTTTCAAAATTTGGAGAAAGGTTCACGCATAATGCTTTTAGTTTGGGTGCAGGGTATCGCCAAAAGCAGAGAGTAAAATGGCAGATGATCAACTTTGTGATTGGTCAGGCAAAACTTGCAATCTATATAAGCAGGAAAAATAGAATAGAGAATAGACTTGGCCAAGAGATTATGTGTCTATTTAAAGCCTATGTTAAATCTCGAATTGTTGTTGACTAAGTATTATAAATTAATGAATGATATGACATCTTTTGAAATGCAGTGGTGCTACAAAAATATTTTCTGTGCTGTGATGGAAGGGGATTTATCTTTTTCTCTTTTGTTTATTTGAGGTGTATAGTGTAGTATTTTTTTTAAATTGATTGTATGGAATAAAATTGTTTGTTTAAAAATCAAATCTCTCTCTCACACACACACTACACACACACACACACACACACACACACACACACACACACACACACACAACACACACAGGCTCCAGATGCTCTGCATGCTTCTGAACAGTAGATGGCGAACTTCACTCACTAATATCACCTGAAGTGCTTCTCCTTTATTATTTGTGCTTCCTGGTTTCCATTCCTCCTGTCTTCAGCTACACACTATTATAATGTGAGGGAAGAAACTGAGGATGAAGGAATTGAAGGAAAACGTATTTGTATCCCCCTTATTCCTGACGAGTTTACTGCGTTTTGAAGTATGGGCGGCACTTCCGGTTTGGGGAACTTCCATTCAAAAAGACTGAAACGAATCATTTCAAATCATAAGGTTTCCCTACAAATAAAGCTGATGCGTCAGTTTGACTTAATGAGCTATCAGTTTTCTTTCATGTTTTATCAAAGAATAACATGAGAATAACGTAACACCTGGTATTTTAACGTGACATGTTATAACAAGAATATCTATAGTAAGAGCTCTGCATTCTTTTCCTCATGATTATTTTCTTTTTTCCTTTTGAACTCCGCTGTAATAGTATGATAAAGGTCAACAATGCTGAAGTAAAACATTTTTTTTATTATTATTAAGGCAACGTATGTTACATGATAATACAGATTACCACAGTGATATTTAACCGACCGATTTTGCTGTGGAAAGATGCTTTTGGGATTATTCATGGTCTGTTGAAAGTACCTTGTTGATGCTTTTACACTTTTAAATGTCCTTTTAATGTTCAATGGTTGAAGGGTGAGTAGAATAATGTAATGTCATCCTACACGGTTTAAATATATATATATATATATATATATATATATATATATATATATATATATATATATATATATATATATATATATATTATTGCGTCCATAGAGCTAGTCTTTCACTGATTTTTTACAGTTTAACGGAAGTTACACGCAGGAATACTCTGGATATATATTGCAATATTCTTGATCACTCAAGCTTCACTGGTTATTGAAGAAACTCATAATAAATATTAAAGCAAGATGTCCTGTTGAAACATGTGAGATGTATTGTTTATTCAAACTGCAAACATAAAATAAATGACAGGACAACTATACAGCACAACTCTACAGCACAACTCTACTGCACAACTCTATAGCACAACTATACACCACAACTATACACCACAACTCAACAGCACAACTCTACTGCACAACTCAACAGCACAACTCAACAGCACAACTCTACTGCACAACTCAACAGCACAACTCAACAGCACAACTCTACACCACAACTCAACAGCACAACTCAACAACACAACTCTATAGCACAACTCTACAGCTAAACTCAACAGCACAACTCTACTGCACAACTCAACAGCACAACTCAACAGCACAACTCTACACCACAACTCAACAGCACAACTCAACAGCACAACTCTATAGCACAACTCTACAGCACAACTCAACACCACAACTCTACTGCACAACTCTACTGCACAACTCAACAGCACAACTCTACTGCACAACTCTACTGCACAACTCAACAGCACAACTCAAAAGCACAACTCTACACCACAACTCAACAGCACAACTCAACAGCACAACTCTATAGCACAACTCTACAGCACAACTCAACACCACAACTCTACTGCACAACTCTACTGCACAACTCAACAGCACAACTCAACAGCACAACTCTACTGCACAACTCAACAGCACAACTCAACAGCACAACTCTACACCACAACTCAACAGCACAACTCAACAGCACAACTCTATAGCACAACTCTACAGCACAACTCTACACCACAACTCTACTGCACAACTCTACACTACAACTCTACTGCACAACTCTACACCACAACTCAACAGCACAACTCAACAGCACAACTCTATAGCACAACTCAACTGCACAACTCTACTGCACAACTCTACACCACAACTCAACAGCACAACTCAACAGCACAACTCTATAGCACAACTCAACAGCACAACTCTATAGCACAACTCTACAGCACAATTCAACAGCACAACTCTACAGCACAACTCTACACCACAACTCAACAGCACAACTCTATAGCACAACTCAACAGCACAACTCTATAGCACACCTCAACAGCACAACTCTACTGCACAACTCTACACCACAACTCAACAGCACAACTCAACAGCACAACTCTATAGCACAACTCAACAGCACAACTCTATAGCACAACTCTACAGCATAATTCAACAGCACAACTCTACAGCACAACTCTACAGCACAAATCTATAGCACAACTCAACACCACAACTCAACACCACAACTCAACAGCACAACTCTACTGCACAACTATACACCACAACTCAACACCACAACTCTACTGCACAACTCTACTGCACAACTCCACACCACAACTCAACAGCACAACTCTACTGCACAACTCAACACCACAACTCAACAGCACAACTCTACACCACAACTCCACAGCACAACTTTACACCACAACTCTACACCACAACTCTACACCACAACTCAACAGCACAACTCTACAGTACAACTCTACAGCACAACTCTACTGCACAACTATACAGCACAACTCTACTGCACAACTCTACAGCACAACTCTACAGCACAACTCTACAGCACAACTCTACAGCACAACTCTACTGCACAACTCTACAGCACAACTCTACACCAC
>JAPDVR010000010.1:50135620-50143120 GCA_026230005.1 Gila orcuttii
CCAATCACAGTGAGAGGAGGAGGATTAATATTCATGAGGACACGCCCCCACCGCGGGCGTCTGAACAAACACACACTGACAGGCATTATAAGACTGACAGGCATATAATAAGAGTGATCTTAACATCAGTGATAAACATCTATCTTTCAATGACTGCGTGACCGTAGAAGATGCCAGAATCTGCACTCATATGTGTATTTATAATCTCTCTTTCACATTATAACATGACTAAATGACATAAAAATATACATGAGTCTGTCACCTGTAATGCTTCATTCTATGGCTCATTTAAATACCAACATGACTCATTCAGACCATATATCTAAATACTGTGTGCAAGCAGGGATTCTTGGGAAATGTCATTGAGTCAGTGTGGAGTGATGTGGAGTGATGTCATGCTGAAGTGTCTCTGCTCAGTTTAAGAGCCGCGGCGACAGCACTTTTAGCAGTGTGGGTTGCTATGCTGTTGCTAGGGTTCATTTGTAGTTTCAGAATTATTTGTTGTTCAGACATACCTCTTTAAATGCAGTCAGTATCAGTAATCAAGTACAAGATCAGCTGAAAGAAAAGTGACCAACTTCGACCACTGAAAATGGGTCAAATTTCACAATTTACTCCTGGAGCCGCATTGAGATCCTCATATCTGTAGAACTGAACCATATAGAGCCTTAAAAATTAAGATACCAAAAGAACAGTTCGTTAAGAACCAACATCTAAAAGGACATTGAGATATCTTTAATTATTGTTGAGTTACAGACACACAAACTTTTGGGGAAAAAACATGATAAAAGTGCTTTTTTCCCATTTTTCAGCCGTCAACGTGGGCATATAATGCAATAAAGATTGATAAAGTCAACATATTTTACTAATAGAGCCACTGATCTCTGTGTAAAACTATAATCATGAAGCTGCTGTCTTTCTGAAGTCATTTCCCCGTCCTGTAATTTGGCTCTGAATCACAGATGAAAATTGACGCCTCTCTATAAACAGAGGATTACACCGTAAATATACATGCATGAAATATTATGATATTTTGGCTTTCATCATTATTTATGTTTGTCTTTTTTCAGAAAATATATTAACAGAATCAAAAATTATAGCTGGGAAAGTTTCTGAAATTTGCTGATTTGACACTGAATGAGCCTAAGATGTTTTGAGTATTTAGTGTTTCTATGCAGTTGCCAGGGTGTTTTCAGTGGTTGGTGTGTTGCTTTACAGTTGCTAGGGTGTTCTAGGTGGTTGCTATGGCGTAGCTTGGTGGATTGTTGTCTGTTGTGGCCTATAGCTCACTGAACAGGTATTGAACACTAGTGAAAGTGATTGTGTCTCAGTAAACAGCACTAATGAGTGGAGGAAGGCCTCAGCTCTCATTGAATGGATCAGATCTCTCTGAGAAACTCTGAGGTGTTTGTGAGATTGAATCATCTGCATTGCTAATCAATCATATCACAAACACAGACTTTCAAACTTTAGATCCATATCAGTCAATCGTTGATTCATTCATTTATGTATTTATTTATCATACCAGTTTGGAACAGCATGATCGGTTTGGGTGAACTGTCACTTTAAGACCCAACTGAAGTCATTTTTATGAGCACATGTAACCAAGTCACAAAGCTAGCATGTGTCTGCGTTAATGAGCGATGAATCCTGCGTTCCCATGCGCTGACTCACGTCTGACAGACGGTTCAAGCGGCTCTTCAGGGGTCCGAGGCCCTCATGCAAACTCAGCTGACGTGCTTTTCATTTATAGCTGATGTGAGTCAGACACAAACTCACCTTCATCCAGAGCAGATTCAGGTACACCATCATCATCATCCTCATCATCAGCCACAGAAAGCTGCCAGAAAACCAGAGCGACGTCAGGAACTGACTCTGAAAGTGATTCAGTGCGTGAGTCAACGGAACTAATCAAACCGAATCAATAGTGTTCCCCTTACAAAATGTTGCTCTTTAATCTAAACAGCTGACAGAAATCACACGATTGCTGAAATATAATCAGAGGAAATTATTCTCAAGTTGGAGTGTCAGACAACAGTCGTGCTTGTTTTCATTTAAACAATAGACTGTTTTGCTGTGTACCTGAAATCAGTTCAATTTGCAATATTCAGTAAAAATGAAGGACGTTTTGATTTTTACTTGATTTGAGTCCAGTTCTGGCAGTAGTGAAAACAAATCTAGACTTTTCTAAGACAGTTTCAAGATCACGAGACGCTTCATAAATATTAATAAGTCTATATTTGTCAAAATTTAGATTAAAGTCCCCCTGTAGTCAATAATTGTATCCCTTTAGACTCATCTTTGATTATCACAATTACATATTTCAAGTTTTTTCCTTGATAAAAATATCTTCATGCCTTAAAATATCTTGAATGTAATTCGACACCCTTGCCTCATTTAGTATGCGCGGTTCTTTGAATTTGCAAATGAGCCCCGCCTCCACTCACTCAGAGATCCACTGGTTGACGATCACTCGTTGATCTGATTGGTTACAAGGTAGTTTGTGACGTCAGAAACACCAGCGATTTCAAAGCGTGTTTTTGAGACTGTCTTTGGTTCACTGCAGTTTTAAGGAGAAAATACTCAGCAATGCTGTCGACTTATGAATTTACACATGGTTTGTCTTAAAGCATATTAAAACACCACATAGACATATAAACAACATTAAAAGCTGGATTTTCACCACAGGGGGACTTTAGAATATGTGAAATCTGCAAGTTATCAGTGTAACACCTCAGACTCTAATAAAGTGAAATTCAGTTATAAACGCATTCATATTAACGCAGAATCGATCAGATGTGTGTATCAGGTTTCGTCCAATCAGAATCTAGAGTTTTCTAACATCAGTCTGAACTCAAGTGACTCACAATATCAATCTGTTAAAACACTGATTCATTTGATCTGATTTTGATTTCTTTAAGTCCATCAAGATTCCAATTGAGATTCTTCCTGATCCTGATTTTATCACATGATTATTTCAAGGATTCAACATTTTCTCTTTGAATTTCTTGTGTTAAACCCTGTAGCATGAAAACATATTCCTGCGATGATATGAAGTGACTCATCCAGTGATGCTGAAGATTCGGATGTTTGTGTCTCAAGTCTTTCGTGATTCCTGTGATTATCTGATGCTTTTACTCTCATGGGTCAGTAATCATCATCATCAGTGGAAATCCGGTCATTTTCTCTCTGTTAGGGTTTTGTTTTGCTGTTTTTTGTTTTTCAACAGGAAGTGATGTCGTTTGCATAGGATGTCAGTCTAGGATTCTCAATCAATTCATCAAGGTATTATTAGACAAGAAGAGCCTGTTCCGCTTCATCTCTTGATTTAATGATGTGATTTAAATGAGTCTGATGTGCAGTAACCCAACACTGAGTTAGATTCAATACATCAAACCCAGCATCTCAAATGATGCTTTTCTTGTCACTAACGTCACTTTTCTTCATCATCTCTGAAGTCTCAGTGTGTTTGAATCCGTTTTGATGGTTTTTAGTGCATGTATGGAATCAGTTCAGCTCATGTGACACTGAAGGCTGGAGTAATGATGCTGATGTAGTTTTTACTGTATGTTTGCTGTATGCTTCTGTGGGCAGAAGAGACTCTCAGAAACACGAGTCTCTCACTGCTGATGGATGTTCATATAATGAATGATAAATCGTCAGGGTCATTGTGTAATTCACACTGCGGTCAGCAGGACGCGTGTCTCCCGCGTCTCGTAAATGCAGGGTCGCGGCGGGTCGCGCTGGAGGAGCTGTGTTTCCGGTCCGCCGTGTGTGTAATGAGGACATTAGCATTCAGTGTGCGACACACACACACACACACACACACACACACACACACACACACACACACACACACTCAGAGTCTCTAGTGATGATGACACAGATGATCTGACCTCTGACCCCATCAGTGCTGACTCACTGTCATCAATGCTCAGAGATGCTGATTGGTCGAGTTGTGCAGTTAAAAACACCCTAGCAACCACATAGCAACACTCTAAACACCATTAACATCAAACTCCATTAGTTCTTGTGTGTCTCCATTTCAAACCTACAGTGTTTTTAGGTCTTTGGCCGAAACCAATTGGCAACCTTCCGGTCGCTCTCTTGAATCCAACACTGAAGTGAGTTAAACTGCAGTTCATCCACTGGCCACTAGAGACCGGCTGCAGAAGAGACTCAATCCCATAGACCCCCATGTTAAAATGCCCAACTTTACAGCAGAAATAAACATGTTTACAGCCTGGTGCAAAATTTGGTTTTGGTCTATAAAGAAAATTTTGCTCTTCGTGGCGACTGTGAGGGGGGGATTTTTCTTTATAACTCATCCGTTTAAATTATATTAAGCTTTAAAAAATTAAATCCTGATTAAATAATTAAATCCTGATGTACTTTGTACATCATAAGAAGGATGGCGTCTACGCTAATATTAGTCTCTCTGTTTATCCCGAGGTTTACCGCAGTCCGCCGGATCCAGGCCGTATCCGGATCTGATGAAGGACCTGCGCCTGGACACACACACACATACACACACACACACACACACACACACACTCCAGATCTGATGAAGGACCTGTGCCTGGACACGACGACAACGCATCCCTGAAGTGTCACTAGTCTCTCCGCTGTGAAGGCCTCCTTCTCTTTACCTCTGTACTGATCAAACGTTGTCGGGATAATTACGGTTCGCGCGGCTATGCGGAAGCGATAAAAAATTCTCAGAGCCACCAGGCACTGTTTTATGCAAATGAGCGGCCGGATCGCATTAAGGTTTTCTGTTAGAACGGTGTGTGTTAGCGGCCGCTAAGTTAACAACTAATGATCTTTACAACGGAAGTGAATCAATCAAAACTAACTTTATCTGGACAATAACTTTATTCTAGAGCTGCTGTAAAGCCAAAACAATCTCTGTTACAGTAATCTCTTATTATCACTGTAAAGCTGCTTTGAAACGGTCCATATTGTTAAAAGCGCTGTATAAATTATAAAAGCGCAGAAATGCTCTTCAGAAACTCTATGAGTGACATCACGCACACTACGCTCATATTCTTTTACAGTCTATGGCCGAAACACAAAATGACCCCGGGTTTATCACGAAGATGTGTGCAAGTAGCATCAGAAGATGTGTGTCTAAACAAAAATGGCTACTTTATTAGGTACACGTTTCTAGTACCGGATCGGACCCACTTTAGCCTTCAGAACTGCCTTAATTCTTCGTTGCATGGATTCAACAAGCTGCTGATTTTCCCCAATATTGACATTGATCACATCACACAGTTGAATCTCCCATTCCAGCACATCCCAACGCTGCTCTATTGGACTGAGATCTGGCCACTGTGGAGGCGTTTGAGTTTAGGGAACTCATTATGATCAAGAAACCAGTTCAAATACGTTGTGGAGCAGAGAGGACACTTGCTGACGAACAGGACAGAGCAGGTTACGTCTGATATTAAACAAAGTCTCAACTGTCAAATATGGTACTTTTTTTAAGAAATTTAAACAATAAATACTGTTTTGTGGCTCTTTAATGTGTCTGACGGATCACTAGAGTCTCAGTTACAGCGTCTCGTGAACCGATCATCTCTTCCTTCTAGATCATTAATAGCATCAAATAAACGTGAATGAACATCAGCAGGAATGTTGCTTTAACTGCGGAAAGACGTCAGTACTAGGGCTGGGTATTGACACAAATTTCACAATTCGATTCAATTTCGATTCACAAGCTTGCAATTCGATTCGATTTGGATTACGATTCGATTCGATTCAATATGGATTATTTTGGATATCAGGTACAATACATGGCAAATTTTCTCAAGGAAAACAAATCTCTTAACCAATGCTGTAAACTATGGGAGTCAGTTGTATCCTTAAAATTGTTTCATTAGCCTACTATAGCCTAATATTGAAGGTAAAGATTTACACTTTTATTTTTATTTTTCTAATAATAAAGTTATATGAAATATAAATATTTAAATGGTGGCTGTCATAAAAACTTGCCAGATTTATTCAAACATGCATTAAATATTGAAAAACATAAAATAATTATAAAATAACATTAAATGCATATGTAATATGGTGCATATATTTAGCAAAATGCTCCTCTCTAGAGTTAATTTTTCTAGCTGACTAACGAGTTCATGGTCACTGGATATGGTTTTTCTGAGGTAAATGTGACGTTACATGACATTGTTTACAAGCTGTTTCACTGACGTCTTTCCTCGGTTGAAACACTGATTGAGCGATTCCATGTGACAATAAGGATTTCGACAAGTTGTACTCTATCTTTTAACACACTTTCAGAAGCTCATTCGTGTTTATTTCACGCTGTAACTGGTAATATTAAGGCGGAAGAGAAGATCATGTGTGCTCGGCGCTGCTGCTTCTCTTGAGCTGCCAGAGCGATCTCACGCCACAGCGCCAAAACGGTATTTATGTTTTTGAATTTCGTAAGAAAATGGACGTAATTTGAAATCTGAGACTTTGTTTCATATCAATAGTAACAAAGCACAAAGATTATTGCGTTTATTGGATGGAATGCGCGCTACAATGTTCCATTCATTCATCAACTGAAAACAGCATGACTAATCGATTTTTGGGATTTAAGAATCGATATCGGTTCGTAAAACTGAGAATCGATTAAAATCGAGAAATCGATATTTTTTACCCAGCCCTAGTCAGTACACATCGTTTTTCAAGTTAAAATCCGCTGACATTAATCTACTAACTCTCCTGACTGCTTTGTCGGACAAAATGGCACATTCGGCGGATGGCGGATTATGATAGGTCAGATCGCCTGTCAATCAAACTCTCTGCGAAGGGTCAATTGGTACTGAGAGGCTCAAAGAGTGCCAAGAAAACGGCATTACATCGCTGCTGATGCACAGCAAGATGATCCACGTTTTCATGTTGTTTACTCCAAATTCTACACTTATTTGAGTTACTGTTGCCTTTCTATCAGCTGCACCAGTCGGGTCACTCTCCTTGACCTCTGACCTCTGGCATCAACAACCGGTCCACATTCAAAGTCACGTAAATCAGCTTTCTCCCCATTCTGACGCTCAGTTTGAACTTCAGCTGATCATCTTGACCATGTCTACATGAGCTACTGTTATGATGCTTTGATGGCGTTTTATGTTAATTTCATAGTTTTTGTTTTGGTTCATAATCAGAAATGCTTTATAATATCTTATTTTCTGTTCTATACGAGAATTTAATGAGTGTTTGAACATCCTGAGGGCGAGTAAATGATGAATATTCATTATACTGCAGTAAATTATTCCTTCAAAGTTTCTGTGTTTTTCAAGTTCATGAATCACTGTCGTGAACTTTGACCTCACACTCTGTCCTTGATTTTCTCTCTCATGATGTTCAGCTGTTTATATATGAACATTCCAGTGAACTGCACTGCACCATAGTCACCTGTGTGTGTGTGTGTGTGTGTGTGTGTGTGTGTGTGTTCAGAGCACAACAGCGGCTGATTTCTGCTTTCATGAACTATGT
>JAPDVR010000010.1:50145620-50150620 GCA_026230005.1 Gila orcuttii
GAACCCCAGGTCTGTCTGACTGTTTCTCTGTCTGTCTGTATGTTTTTCTCTTGTTTTCCATTGGTTTATTGATCGATCAGACCGCTGTGCATCTGCACCGTGTGGTTTCACCAGAGAAACACATTACACACACACTGGCCATCAGACTGCAGTGATTCCAGGGGTGGACAGACAGAGAGAGAGACAGACAGATGCTGATGTTGAAGCCTGTGAGTTCATGTTGTTCTTTCATTTGTTGGCCATGTTGTTCCTCCAGAGAGATCAGAGCTGATCAGACGGAGATCAACACACCTCACAACACATGGAGAAAAACTGTACTTTTAGGGGTACCAATCGCTGGTCACATGGACAGAACCCTTAAAAAGACATCTTTGGACCTTAAAGTCATCATGAAACTGAAGTTGCGCGGGTCTTTTCTTGTCTATTGTGCTGTAAATCCGAGTGAAACGCTTCTGGAACAAGAACAAATGTAGAGCGGGGCTTGATTTAGTCCTTGGGGAACTGACTGGATGGTTGTGGTTTGCTCTTTATTTGCTAATCTAGCAAAATACTAAAGTAAAAGTAAAGACATTTGTATTCAAGTGAAAGAGCAAACACACTAGAGCATTTTTTTATGTTTCTAAAAAGTATCTAAACTGTATGTCTTCTAAATTCTTAGTCTTCTCAGCAGGTGTAGCAATTAGCTTATTATGAAATGCTACAAACAACACATTTCTGCCTCATCATATGACTAAATTCCACATTAGGTCACAATCGGACGTTAATACAAACACTAGATTTTGGTTTACAGTCAGTTTTGAGCAGGGTTGGGGAGTAATGGAATACTGTACATGTAAAGGCGTTACGTAATCTGGTAACTAATTTGTTACAGTTACGTCAAAAAACAAAGTAATCAGATTACAGTTACATTTGGTAATAATTGGATATTATCAGGTATCAGGGTCATAGTGGTTTCACAGAAAACTAAATAAATTAGTATTTTGACATAATGGAGACGAAGTATGTCTTCAGGGGTCTTGTAAGGCAACGGTCCTAGATCAGACGTAATTAATACACATAACATTTGAATAAATTTTGATATATACGCCACCGTCACATCATCACCAGCCTGTCATCAGCAGTCCCTATCAATCCCATTTAAAGATCGACGCGGACTGGTGGCGACGGAGTTTATAATCTAGAGATCTGCGATGCAGTGTTCTCTGACCATATGCCTATACTATTTGAGATTGCCCTGGACTGTAATACAAACAAACCCTGCACTGTTGCTCGGCCCTGCCGCATTATAAACTCTACTACTGCTGTTAAATTTTCATCTGTGTTTAATGTGAATTTTGGTATACCACAACATAATGATCCAGAGGAGCTTAGCTCATGGTTACACTCCAGCTGTCAATCTGCTATAGATAGTGTGGCTCCATTAAAACTCAGGCAACCAAAAACAAAAACTGAACCATGGCTAAATGACACGATGCGTGCTGTCAGACGCAAGTGCCGTCAAGTCGAGCGCAAATGGAAAAAAGATAAACTGCAAGTGTCATTTCAAATGCTAAGGGACTGTTGGCGTCACTATCAGACAATTGTGAAAGAAGCTAAAAGAATGTATATCTCTGAGATCATTCTCTTGAACAGTAATAAGCCTCGCGTTTTGTTTAAAACTATTGATTCAGTTATTAATATTCCACAAACTGTCTGTGTTGATGCCTCCCCGACTGTCTGTGAAATTTTTTTACGCTTTTTTAATGATAAAGTCACTTCCATTAGAGCTCTAATTTCACCTTCTGCCTGTGACCCCTCAGTCTCTGTTAGCTGCTCTTCTGTATTTGATAAGTTTGAGCCTGTGACGTTGTGTATGCTACAGGAGATTGTTGGAAATTTGAAGCCCTCAGGTTCACCACAAGATGCTCTTCCTCCTCGACTCTTTAAGGAGGTTTTTTCTACTGTAGGACCGTCTGTTCTTGCAGTTGCTAATAGCAGTCTGTCCTCTGGTGTGGTCCCTAAAATTTTTAAACACGCTGTAGTGCAACCTCTACTCAAAAAACCTGGTCTTGATCCGACAGATCTTGCAAATTTTAGGCCTATTTCAAAATTACCTTTTATTTCTAAAATCCTTGAAAAGATAGTCTGCAATCAAATAATGACTTTTTTGAAAGACAACAATATCCTTGAGGTATTCCAGTCCGGCTTCAAATCTTTACACAGTACAGAATCTGCACTTTTAAAAGTTTTTAATGATATTTATTTAGAAACAGATTCTGGTAATTATGTTGTTCTTGTGCTTCTTGACCTGACGGCTGCATTTGATACTGTGGACCATGAAATTTTGATTTCTCGCTTGGAGCATTGGGTGGGCATAAAAGGCACAGCGCTTTAATGGTTTAGGTCATACCTGGAAGGTCGGACTCTCGGCGTCAGCTGTGGAAATTCTGAGTCCTCTTCTGCATCTCTCTCTAGTGGGGTCCCCCAGGGCTCAATTTTGGGTCCCCTTCTCTTTTCACTGTATTTGCTACCACTGGGCTCAGTAATTAGGAAACATGGCATATCTTTTCACTGTTACGCTGATGATATTCAGATGTACATGCCAATTAAAAAAGAATGACACTGTCAGTTCGCTAATAGAGTGTCTCGATGATGTTAAAGCCTGGATGGCTATACATTTTTTAAGTTTTAATGCTAATAAAACGGAAGTGATTATTTTTGGTGGTACTAATGGGACTCGTTCCGTTGAGTTGGGTGCTTTGGCCCAATATAATAAACCAGTTATCACTAACCTAGGGGTTAAAATCGATGCTGATCTTAACTTCGACAGCCAGATCAGAGCAGTAGTAAAAACAGGCTTTTTTCAGCTGAGGAAATTGGCCAAAGTAAAGCCTATTTTAGAACGACGACAATTTGAGACAGTAATCCATGCCTTTATCACTAGCCGGCTGGATTACTGTAACGCACTATTTGTGGGGGTTAGTGGTTCTTCTTTAGCTCGTCTTCAAATGGTGCAAAACACAGCAGCACGTCTCTTAACAGGAGTACGTAAATACGAACACATTACACCCGTCTTAGCGTCGCTTCACTGGCTGCCTGTACAGTACAGGATTAATATTAAAATTATTTTATTTGTTTTTAAATCATTAAATGGTCTTGCCCCGTCTTATATCTCTGAGTTATTACATCTCCACACACCTACTCGTTCTCTAAGGTCGGCTGATAAACAGCTCCTACATGTGCCTAAAACGAAACGTAAACTCAGAGGGGACCGTGCTTTTGCAGTGGCAGCTCCAAAATTGTGGAATGACCTGCCTCAGCCGGTAAAACAGGCCACTTCAATCACTCATTTTAAATCTCTTTTAAAAACGTATCTATTTTCTTTGGCCTTTAACACCAGGAGTTGACATTTTGCTTTTATGGTTTTGCATTTTTTTTTTTTACTTTGTATTTTATGCTGCATGAGTTGTGTTGTTTTGTATATTTGTTTATTCTTGTGTACAGCACTTTGGTCTACTTCGGTCGTTGTAAAGTGCTTTATAAATAAAGTTTGATTGATTGATTGATTGATTGACGGAGGGATGGACTGATCTTTCTCTTTCTCCTTCTCTTTCTCCTCCTCTTTCTCCTTCTCTTTCTCCTCCTCTTTCTCCTTCTCCTTCTTCTCTTTCTCCTCCTCTTTCTCCTTCTCCTCCTCCTTCTCCTTCTCCTCCTTCTCTTTCTCCTCCTCTTTCTCCATCTCCTCCTTCTCTTTCTCCTCCTCTTTCTCCTCCTCTTTCTCCTTCTCCTCCTTCTTCTCTTTCTCCTCCTCTTTCTCCTTCTCCTCCTTCTCTTTCTCCTCCTCTTTCTCCATCTCCTCCTTCTCTTTCTCCTCCTCTTTCTCCTCCTCTTTCTCCTTCTCCTCCTTCTTCTCTTTCTCCTCCTCTTTCTCCTTCTCCTCCTTCTCTTTCTCCTCCTCTTTCTCCATCTCCTCCTCTTTCTCCTCCTCTTTCTCCTTCTCCTCCTACTTCTCCTCCTTATCTTTCTCCTCCTCCTTCTCCAGGGTATCCTTGGACGTGGCACTTTCCACTCGCTGATGCGGTTCACATCCGGCTCTGCCTCGTCATCCCGAGTGTGTGAACCAGTCTATGTCAGTGATAATTGACATCAATGCAAAAAAGTCTCTATCGTTTTTCTCTAGCTTGCTTCCAAATCTAGTTGTCAAATACACTGGGCATTGTTTATTATGAATATAGTTTTCTCCTTGATTAATTGCTTTTATTAATTGCTTTTTATATATGTATATAAATCCACAACCTGACTGCACAGGCACGCACACACACACACACACACACACACACATACACAGTAATGAGAGGCAGAGGGCTATATTGTTGCCTCTGGTTACAGACAATATAAAATAACTGGACAAGTGCGTGTGTGTGTGTGTGTGTGTGTGTGTGTGTGTGTGTGTGTATCAGGTACTGACGTCAAACACCACTCCCCTCCCCCCCACCCTGAAACACACACACGCACACACTCAGTTTGATTGTGTTTGTTTCAGTTGATTTGTGATTTCATTCATCCGGAGTGAACCCTGAAACCCCCTCATTCCTTCACTCTCTCTCTCTCCTGTGACGTCTGTTTCTCCGTCTGTCATTCACACAGATGCTCTTCAATAACTGCAGTTAAATGTATTTGTGTGTGTGTGTGTGTGAAAACGAGAGTAAATGGGTTCTTACAGCAGTGCAGCATTAATTAGAGTCTCAAGGTCACTCACACACTCTCACTCGGCTCTCCATTCATCTGCTCTTTTCTTCTCCTCTCCTTTAAGCAAGCTTCCGGAAGTGAATCTCTCTGACCATATATGGACATCCGGAGGGACCGTATACTCTCTCTCTCTCTCTCTCTGTCTCTCTCTCTCTCTCTCTCTCTCTCTCTCTCTCTCTCTCTCTCTCTCTCTCTCTCTCTCTCAAGACATTCATAATTCCAGCAGCGTATTGTTTGATCTCTGTGATGTTTGTTCATATCTCAGACGCTGA
>JAPDVR010000010.1:50160620-50163120 GCA_026230005.1 Gila orcuttii
AAGTGACTACAGTGGCTCAATCTTAAGTTTATCAAGCGACGAGAATACTTTCTTTCTTTTATTTCAACTATTGATTTCCTTCTCTGTGGGCTCGAGTGAGTTCACTAGTGTAACAGCGCAGCGCTTCTGTGTTGTACGTCACACGCAGGCTCACTATTGGCCGACGCTGGTCATGTGTGTGATGCGTGTGACGTACAACACAGAAGCGCTGCGCTGTTACACTAGTGAACTCACTCGACGCCCACAGAGAAGGAAATGAAGAGTTGAAATAAAAGAAAGAAAGTATTCTCGTCGCTTGATAAACTTAAGATTGAGTCACTGTAGTCACTTGGACTATTTTAACGATGTCTTTAATAACTTTTCGACGGCTCGATCAGGAAATGGGGGTCGTAAGACCAGCACGGAAGGGCTCTGCGTGTTACTGTCTTTTCTCGCGGCAAAGTATTTTTGGTTAAATTCAATACATTTTGTCATATGTATTTACTCGTTATTTCATCTGACTCCATAAATGAAAAGGCTTTAATGATATCTGTGCATCATTAAATGTGAGCGAATGTTTTACTATTCTTTTAAACTCTTAAATGAAAATAATGTCAAAGTCAATTAGAATATCACAATTTAATATGTCAGGTATCATCACAATTTCATAATCAATTCAACAAAACATCAAATGCTCTAGAACAAAGAGGAAAATGTTTACCCGACAAAGAAATACGTGCGGCCGAGAGACTCGGCTCTCTCTCACGGGCCGATCCCTGAGCTCTCGCTGCGTTTCATTATATACCCAGACCTCATTTCAAATCTAAACATCATCCACAGTGGAAATTTACCTGTAAGTCACCATTTGCTAGCAGTGGAAATTAGCATTCAGTGTGGAAGATATTTCTAAACTTCTTCAGAACTTTATTACCTTTTGGTTTACTTCTTTGGGAATGAGACATTTGTACCAGTCGCACTGAGACATTTCAAATAATACCAAACATGAATAAAACTCGATGATAATCATTCACATTAACCCATTTAGATTGTTGTGTGAGTTTGGGAGATCGCAGCACGAGTGGGGGTCGAGGGAAAGAGATGTAGATTAGAATGATTCTGAAGTGAGACTTGCGTCTCGAATGGTGGGCATGAGGGGGTCCACATGGTAATTTCCCTTGTTTTCTCAGAGAGGAGGCTTCTCCTACATTCTTACAATTTTCCAGTCTTACAGCCCCTTGAGCTTTCATACCTAATAAGTCTGCAAGCAATTCTTTTTTGGATTTACTGCTGTCAAAACAATCCGCATCACCTGTAGAAGCTGTACTCAAGTTCTATAATTTCATTTTCTAAATTCTTCATTGACTGAGCCATTTCTTTAGTGACATTAAGAGCGTACTCTTGACACAATTGTTTAATGTGGACTTTTAACACATAAAGCCTATCCAGTCTTGCCATAGAAATGAGATTATCTCTACTATGTGCCCGAGTATACTGTCTGCGGTTGTGATGCACATTCCTCCAAACATCACATACATCAAATGCTCTTATCAATTGTGTGAGCGCTTTTTGTGCGGCAATATGTGGCTCTAAGTGATTCCTGTCTAATTTATCATTTTCAGTACAGTTAAAATCTCCACCGAGGAACAATAATTCTTCTGAGATTAAGTCTTTCATAACAACACTAATTGTTTAAAAAAAAAAAACTATTCTTTCAGGCCCTTTTGTGGGAGCATAAATATTTTAAAAAGTCATTATAGTGTTTTCAAACTTAGCTTTAATTTTTTAAAAACGACCTTTAACAATTTCTTCTATTTCATATGAAATTGGTAGTGATTTCTTTGAAAAAGAACAGCTACTCCTCCACTATTGGAAGACATATGACTCAAAACAATTTCTCCATCACATTCTTTTTTCCAGTCTATCTCATTTAGTCTACCTAAGTCCCTATGTGATTCTTGAACAAAAGTAACATCAATATGCTTTTGTTTTATAAATTCTAACAAACACATTCTCTTCTGACTGTCTCTGGCACCATTTAAATTGAGAGTTCCTATTTTAAAATCTCTCATAATTAAAGATGTTTTAAAAAGACATAAGTAATTAAAAGAAACAGTCAGAAATACAAACACTTCTACAAGAAAAAAGAAGTTACACCATATCTTGTTTTTCATCATTAATGGTTTGCTTTCTAAGTTTACTCACAATTTTCCTGAGACGGTAAACTTCTTTATCTACAAAAGCTCCTTCTTTCATTAGAATTTTTAGTTTCTTTCAAAAATGTGCTAATTTCCTCAACTTTATACACTGTTGTCTGGTTTTCATTTTGCGATGAAAGATAAGAACAATCAGAAATATTGGAATCCGTAGAGTCACTGTCATTGTCTGAAACTAAACTTTCAGCCTCATTTTTGTCTTTTTTTACTTGTTTAATGACCTTGCTCTGGTAGACTTTTTTCCTTTTAATAGGGACTTTGAAGATTGACTATGTTTCCATCTCTAATTCACCAACACTCTCACAGAC
>JAPDVR010000010.1:50168120-50210620 GCA_026230005.1 Gila orcuttii
TAAGTTTTTAAAAACTGTTTTAAAGCGTTTCCTCTTTTATGTGAACGTTAAGGGAACGTTAAATCATTCTTCAAACATTATGGAAGTTACTTTTGAATGTTCTCTGAACGTCTGAAACCAGAAACGTTTAAAAAACGTCCAACTTGCAGAAGAAAAACTCTTCATGAATGATGTATAAATAATGTTTTTGTGCTGATGTTTTGAGAACATTATTAATCATTTTGAAGTATCGTTATTAAAACGCAACTTTGAGAGGACTTTCCCAGAGCGCTCCCTGTGAGCTGGGATTGTGGGATTGTGGGTAATCGGGCAGATGTTGTGTGGGATGCTCAAACATCTGCAGTGGAATATCAGACGAGTGTTTCACACAGATGTGTGACTCTGAGCTTCATTGTTCAGCACTTCTCCACTTCTCAGATGAAGTGTGTCTTTCTCCCTCATGTGTGCATGCGTCACGTATGTGCGAGTTCACGCGTCATGTGACCTTCATGAGACTGGAATAGAGTGAGTCAGGACTGAGGTCTTAAACACGTAATGCTCACACTAATGGAAACCTCCTCGTCTTCATCCATCTGTTTCTGATTCTCTGGACGCTTTATTCTCTTACATTAATCTGTGAGTCACATGTTATTAATTACTGTTTCCCTTCACTAAACAACACAGTGAATTTAAACACTGCATAAAGTAATGTTCTTCCTCAGTGTTTGTCTTGTTTTCCAGTATATCTGAACATTCATAATACATTTACTTCAGACGCTCAGTGATATGAGATAAGAAGACACCGAAATAATCAAAACAAGAACAAATATCTGAAAAAATGTATTTTCCCTTTTAATTAAGATTATTTTTCTGAGCCCATTTGATCATTTTGATATATTTCTCAGAAACCAAGACTTCTGATCTCCAGTAAATGCATCTTGAATGAAGAATGTTTCGATATTTGTACTGGGAAAATCATCGTTTTGTTTTACACTGAATCTGTGACTCTCATTTACATATGCATTAATTAAATTCATAATTGCTTCCAGTTTGTAAATTAATCTGTTGTTATTCACCAACCAGTGACGGCTGTACTTGCATATTTTGATGCTTCACGTCATGATTATTAAAAATAGATGATGTGATCTGTTGCGAAGGTTTTTGTCGATTAATCTGACCTTGAATATTTTAAATATGGAGATGTTATTTTAATGTCATTATTGATACACTGTTTTAGTTAATATTTTGAATTAATTTTATTTTTTATATTTTCTGATAAAATATAAAGTTTTTAGGTTATTAGATGTTTTTTAATATGTGTAGTTTTTATTAATTTCAGTTAGTTTTAGTTTTTTTAGTACTTTGGGTTAAAATAAATGAAAATGAGAAATGTTACCTTGCTTTCATTTTTTTAAATAATTAATTTTATTTCAGAAAATGGTTTTGTTTCAAGTAAAACTAAATTTTGTCTTCTGGTTTTAGTTTTAATTCAAGATAATAACTAGATATAGGAATGTTTCAAGAGCTCGTTCATTATTCATAAGGAGCCTGACTGATCTGTCTTCTGATTGGTCGGAGTGTTGATGCTGAATATCTTCAGAAAACACTTTGAGGTCAAAACTGCTGAAATAGATCAAGATTATTGGAACAACTGTTTGACCTGAGCAAATCTACATCGGTATAAACTCATAAAAGTAAAAGTAGAAAGTAACCGACTTTCCCAAAGAAAACACCAGCTCTGATCAGATTAAAATAACTCCATAATGTCTGTAATGACATATAATCACACCGTTTCTGCATAAATAACACGCAGCATAATGGGGGAGTGTGAAATAGATTTCACAGAAATTGCAAATTGCAGCAAATTTTCTTGTGTTGTTTTTATATTCTTGTATCAAACTAAAATAGAATTGATCTGAGGCGCCACAAGACTCAATTATGAGACGCTGATTTGACACTGAAAACCCCCGTCTCTCACTTTATTCCTCAATTAAGATGATATTTACAGCGTTTCTGCTGAGATGGTCAGTAATTTGAAGTCGTCTTATTTTAGCCGTGTTTTGAGGGTCTGACAGACGATAGATTGGCTTTTTATTGGTGTTTTTGTGGTGTAATGAGCGCTGCTCTATTCTCAGGGTTTGTTGGTGCATTAGTTTGCGCTCTGTGATCTTGTTATGTATTGTTCATCTAGACCAGCTCAATCATATCCTAAAATACTGTTGACTCGGATAAACAGCCTTTATCAGACACTTTTCACTGTAAAAAATAAATAAATAAATAAAATTATATATATATATACATTTGTCAAGGCCTGCACCTTGGAACCTATTTCAAGGTTTGCGATCTCGAGACTCCAGACACTGTTGTGTGTAAATGAGTGGCCGGATCGCATTAAGCTGTATAAATGAAGGAGACTCGACTTGACTTTCAACGTGTATTTATTACAAACAATTTCTGTTTCACTGCTTATAAAGCTGCTGCAGTTTAATCCGCTCTAAACTCAAGCCAGTTCAGTTTAGTTTAGTTTACTTCAGTTTAGTGTTTAGTTTAGTTTAGCCTTTAGTTTAGTTTACTTCAGTTTAGTGTTTAGTTTAGTTTACTTCAGTTTAGTGTTTAGTTTAGTTTACTTCAGTTTAGTGATTAGTTTAGTTTACTTCAGTTTAGTGTTTAGTTCCCTTACGAAGGGAACTCAACGATGCGTCGATCGACGCCATGGGAACGCCCCCAGCGTGACTGCGTCTGAAGCATCTATGTCAACTAGTCCAATGGAAAGAATGAGCGTCACGGGCGGGTGACGTCATGACCAGGAAATGATAAAAGCACATCCGGTGCAAACCGGCATTAGCTTCTGTTGCCTCAGCAAGCGATCTGTGTTATACTGTCTCTGTCTATTTATTGTTGTCTGTTGCAATTTATTCGGAAACGTTATGGCGAAACAAGTGTACAAGCTTTGTGTTCCTCCCTGCCCGCGTTATTTAACGGGTGGGGACACACACGAGCTTTGTGTCATTTGTTTGGGAGTGGAGCATGCGGTCTCAGCCTTCGAGGAGGCTGAGTGTCAACACTGTGAAATGCTACTGCTCCGCATGCTCCGCTCTCGCCTGTCACTCTTTGATGTAAAGAGTGGGCAGACTCGCGATCCTCAGGGATCAGGACCCGCGTCTGCCGATGCGGCGCGGAGAATGCATTCCTGGGGATCGCAGAAGGATCTTTCGGAGGGGTTGGAGACGGGTCCCTTGGCCTTTTCTCCTTCCTTACCCGGAAGATCCAGCGCTCTCCCCCCGGTGTCGGAAGCACGCTCTGCGGTTTCTTCCGCCCGGGGAGAGAGCCCTCCATTACTTCAATGCTCTTCCTCCGAGGAGGTCGATGTTATGAGAATGGAGAGTGAAAGCACACACAGGGGGGAAAAAGATTCACAATTTATTTCCCCAGCATATGATGAGCTGGTGGATGTTATGTCACGGGCTGTAGAAAAATTAAATATTGTATGGCCATCTGAGAATAAAGGTGCTCGTCCTAAAAGTAAATTAGATGAGCGCTTTTTATCATCCACTACATTAGCTCCACCACGAGAGCTTCCCTTTTTTCCCGATCTTCACAATGAAATATCGAAATCGTGGAATAAACCTTACTCTTCACGACTTTTTAGCCCTCAAGTTAACACTTATTCGAGAATAAGAGGGCTAAAAGAGTATGGTTATGAGGCGATGCCCCAGGCGGAACAGAATTTAGCCAGCTATCTTTCGCCTGGTCCCGCATCGTCCCTGAAAGCCTCGGCTTTGCCCACTAGACCGCTTAAAGCCACCTCGGTTTTAGTGGGCAAAGCTTATACGGCAGCAGGTCAAGCTGGAGCATGTCTGCATACAATGGCAGTGCTACAGGCGTATCAAGCTGACCTGCTGGGGGATCTGGATAGTAGTGAGGGAATTACTCATGACGATATTCGAGAACTTCGTCGTGCTACCGATCTTTCTCTCAGGGCTACTAAGGAGACCGCCAGAGCAATTGGGCGGTCTATGGCAGCCTTGGTAGCTACTGAGAGACACTCATGGTTAAATCTGTCAGAGATTAAAGAAAAAGATCGAGCTTTTTTATTAGATGCTCCGCTTGAACCTTCTGGTCTCTTTGGCGACGCAGTCCACGCGGTCGTCGAGCGATTTCAGGAGTCTAAGAAGCAAGCTGACGCTTTTAAAAAGTTTATCCCTCGCCGTGTCCAGCCCCCAGCCGTCGAGCTCATCATATCATGTGAAACAGAAAGAGAGTGTTTTGTCTCGTGCACCTCCACATAAACAATGGAAACAGGCGCAACACTCTCAGTCAAAGTCTTCTAAGTCGAAGCCGGATCTGAGGACCGTTCTTCAGGCGAAGAAGACTTCAGCTCAAAAAGAAAAAAAAAAAGAGGTCCTGACGTCACTGGCGTCAGACCTGTGAGGACAGCCCCGACCGAAGTGGAGCGGTGTACACCTCAGAATACGGTGCCCGTTCCACTTCGGGGTCCTCACGGGACCGTTCTGCCAACCCCGTCACCCTTGGTGCTTCAGGGCGCAGCGGTCTCCAGCGAGTCGCTGATGCTATGCTGCGGCACTGCATCGGTTTCGCGCCCTCTGAGGGGGGTTTTAGAGCAGCCAGTTCAGGTAGTTCCTGCCATTATGTTTCAGGCTCCGGGACTGGCTGTCTCGTTAACACCAGAGACCAGCCTCGAGAGGCTGGTTCCCTTAGTAAATTTTCTGGCAGCGTGGAAGCTTCTGCCGAATATTTCTCGTTGGGTCCTGCAGATTGTAGAGAAAGGATACAGAATCCTGTTTGGTTCACGTCCTCCTCGTTACAGCGGGGTGTTGCCCACAGTGGTGCATCTCGAGCAGGCTCTGGTAATGGAGCAAGAGGTAAAGGCCCTGTTAGCGAAAGAAGCTATAGAACAGGTGTACTCACCCGACCGAGGTTGGGTTTTTACAGCCGTTATTTCATTGTTCCAAAAAAGGATGGAGAGTTGTGTCCCATTTTAGATCTTCGTCTGTTAAATCGTTCAGTACAGGAACTCAAGTTCTAGATGCTGACACTCAAACAGATCGTGACTCAAATCAGATCCGAGGACTGGTTTGTCACGATAGATCTGAAGGACGTTTACTTCCATGTCTCCATCCTCCCTCAGCACAGGAGGTTCCTAAGGTTTTCTTTCGGGGGCAAAGAATACCAGTATTGGGTACTTCCTTTCGGTCTAGCTCTATCACCCGCACGTTCACGAAATGCGTAGATGCAGCTCTAGCCCCGCTCAGGCTGCAGGGCATACGTATTCTGAACTACATCGATGACTGGCTGATTCTAGCGGAATCAGAGCAGTTGGCGGTTCGGCACCGAGGTGTCGTTCTCGCTCATATGCAGATGTTGGGGTTGAGGCTCAATACCAAGAAGAGTGTGCTTTCTCCAGTACAGAGAACCACTTTCCTTGGTGTGGTATGGGATTCAGTGACGATGCGGGCCACCCTATCGCCCGTTCGTGTAGCGGCTATCCTGTCAGCCACAAAAGAGCTGAAGCTAGGCCAGTCACACACTGTAAAACAGTTCGGGAGACTGTTGGGTCTTTTGGCAGCTGCGTCCAACGGGATACCTTTTGGCCTGCTGTACATGAGGCCTTTACAGTGGTGGCTCAGGACCAGAGGGTTCTCCCCGAGGGGAAACCCACTTCGTATGATCAAGGTCACGCGGCGTTGCCTTCGTGCCTTAGTTATATGGAGGAAGCACTGGTTCTTAACCCAGGGTCCGGTGTTTGGAGCTCTTTGCCATCGAGTTACTATCTCGACAGATGCTTCCCTCACCGGCTGGGGAGCGGTAATGGAAGGCCGCTCGGTTCAGGGTCTGTGGAAGAGTCATCATCTCTCGTGGCACATAAATTGCCTGGAGATGATGGCTGTCTTCAATGCGTTGAAGCAATTCCTCCCAGACCTGAGGGGTCATCATGTGCTCGTCCGTACAGACAACACATCGGTGGTCTCTTATCTGAACCGTCAGGGGGGTCTGAGGATCCTCCTGTGGTCTCTGGGGAAGGTAATCTCCCTGAGGGCAGTGTATATTCCTGGGGACCAAAATATTGGAGCAGACATCCTGTCGAGGCAGGAGCTGAGGCCAGGGGATTATTTGGGAGTTTTACGGCCAAGCAGAGGTGGATCTGTTTGCGTCTCAGCATACGACGCACTGTCCACTTTGGTTCTCCCTTACTCACCCAGCCCCCTGGGCTGGATGCTATGGTGCAGACGTGGCCGAGGCTACGTCTGTACGCATTTCCCCCTGTTGCTCTGCACCCAGGAGTTCTGGAGCGAGTTCGCCAGTACGGAATAAGCCTACTGCTAGTAGCACCACGCTGGCCGAGTCGGATCTGGTTTGCGGACCTGATCCATCTCTTAGACGGTCCTCCCTTGGAGAAATCCCGATCAGGAGAGACCTTCTGTCTCAGGCCGGGGGTACAATATTTCAAAACCCCCGACCGGAGATTTGGAACCTGTGGGTTTGGCCTCTGAGGGGGCCCAACTCATAGAGAGTGGTCTCTCAACTGAGGTTGTTGAGACCATTCTAAGCTCCAGAGCTCCAGCTACTAGGAAACTATATGCGCTTAAATGGAAAGTTTTTTCTGTATGGTGTCACCGACATCAGTGGGATCCGGTTAACTGTTCTGTGAACACAGTACTCGAGTTCCTGCAGGAGCGCTTTACGTCAGGTCTATGTCCTTCCACGCTTTAGGTCTACGTGGCGGCCATTGCGGCTTACCACGCCCTGTGGGGGGTACATCGTTGGGTCGAGACCCCCTGATTTCACGTTTCCTTCGTGGCACACTGCGGACCAGGAAAGGCTGAACCTCTTGTGTCCAGTGCGAGCACTGGATACTTATGTTTATCGGACATCTTCAATGAGGAAGTCCGACCAGTTATTTATTTGCTTGGATCACCTGAGAAGGGTCTTCCTGCTTCTAAACAGACGGTTAGTAAGTGGATAGTTGAGGCTATTTCACTTGCATACGAGTACTCTGACCAGCCGTGTCCTTTGGCGGTCAGAGCTCACTCTACGAGGGGTATGGCGGCCTCTAAAGCCTTATTACTTGGAGTTTCTCTTCAAGACGTGTGTGATGCGGCAGGCTGGTCCTCACCGCTCACATTCATTAGGTTTTACTGCCTGGACCTGGATGCTGCCCCAGGTTCTCAGGTGCTTAGTGCTTAGTTACAACAGACTAACACTCAGGTACTTGGAATTCTGGCGCTTTGGGTATTCTCGTTCCCATGGCGTCGATCGACGCATCGTTGAGTTCCCTTCGTAAGGGAACGTCTCAGGTTACTATTGTAACCATAGTTCCCTGAGAACAGGGAACGAGACGATGCGTCACCCTGCCATACTTCCTGCATCCCTGTGATCGGCTTGCTTCGGCAATTTTCGAAGCTAATGCCGGTTTGCACCGGATGTGCTTTTATCATTTCCTGGTCATGACGTCACCCGCCCGTGACGCTCATTCTTTCCATTGGACTAGTTGACATAGATGCTTCAGACGCAGTCACGCTGGGGGCGTTCCCATGGCGTCGATCGACGCATCGTCTCGTTCCCTGTTCTCAGGGAACTATGGTTACAATAGTAACCTGAGACGTTTAGTTTACTTCAGTTTAGTGTTTAGTTTAGTTTACTTTTGTTTAGTGATTAGTTTAGTTTACTTCAGTTTAGTGTTTAGTTTAGTTTACTTCAGTTTAGTGTTTAGTTTAGTTTACTTCAGTTTAGTGTTTAGTTTAGTTTACTTCAGTTTAGT
Source organism: Gila orcuttii (assembly GCA_026230005.1). Lineage (NCBI taxonomy): Eukaryota > Metazoa > Chordata > Actinopteri > Cypriniformes > Leuciscidae > Gila > Gila orcuttii. Next base: position 50,175,880 of record JAPDVR010000010.1, read on the forward strand.
GTTTAGTTTAGTTTAGCCTTTAGTTTAGTTTACTTCAGTTTAGTGATTAGTTTAGTTTACTTCAGTTTAGTGATTAGTTTAGTTTACTTCAGTTCAGTGTTTAGTTTAGTTTAGCCTTTAGTTTAGTTTACTTCAGTTTAGTGATTAGTTTAGCCTTTAGTTTAGTTTATTTCAGTTTAGCGTTTAGTTTAGTTTACTTCAGTTTAGTGTTTAGTTTAGCCTTTAGTTTAGTTTACTTCAGTTTAGTGTTTAGTTTAGTTTACTTCAGTTTAGTGTTAAGTTTACTTCAGTTCCCTTTCGAAGGGAACTCAACAATACGTCAACGACGTTATGGGGAACGCCTCAGGCGTGACAGGTGTCTGAAATCACTATCAAATCACGTCAATCATATTGACCGGCGACAGCCCGTGAATCATTAGCGTGAATGATTAACGTGCGACCTGGAAGTATAAAGGGGCGCCTTGCACACATGACAAATCATCTCATCGTCTTCAGGGACTGTCTGTTTGAAAACGCTACTCAATGAAACGGTAAGAAAATTAAATGTACAGCACACAAGTGTGCTTTTCCTGCCTGGGAGAAGAGCGCGCACGGGAGATTCTCGAGGGAATCCTCTGTGTGAACTGTGAGCGTTTTTCTTTTAAAACGCTCGCTCTCGTCTGGCCCTCTTCTCGAGTGAAGGGGGTTCAACGTCTGGTTCTCGTGGTCCCGCTCGTGCCGAGGCAGAGCGGCGACTTGCATCATGGGCTTCCAGATAGAGCTCGTCGATCATCTTGAGAGTGCTGTAAACCTCTCAGATGATTCGACGGCTGACGAGGGCGAAGCAGGTGCTCTTGCTGCTCTTCAGGACGAGCAGGAGATGGCTGAGGAGGTTTATAATCAGGTAGATCCTGAACCCTCTCAGCCACCCTGCCCGGTGTATGCAGGTCTGGTGGATGTTGTGGAGCGCGCCGCCAACAGGCTGTAGCTGCCATGGCAACCCACTAGAGGAGTGACCGCTCGCGGTAGGCTCGGCGATCGGTTTCTCCCCGGCCATACACCACAAGCTCAGGTGAGCCTAATCCATTCCTTCCTGATCTTCACACAGAGATCTAGAGGGCATGGAAGAGCCCATTCTCTGCCAGTATTCACTGACATCAGCGGGTTAATTTCGCTGATGTTGAGGGGATCGCAGAGCATGGGTATGTGTCGATGCCGCCCATTTGACGAGTCGTTTGCGAACTATCTCATGTCTGGGCAGGCGTCGACACTGAGAGCTCCATTTCTGCCATCCAAACCGCTAGAGACAACAGCGCGTTTGAATGGCAGAGCATACACGGCAGCAGTTCAGGCTGGTGCTTCCCTGCACACCATGGCGGTGCTGCAGGCATACCAGGCCGACCTGCTGCAGGATCTCGACCAGGGGGCAGGGATGTCCCCTGAGGCGGTTACTGAGCCGCGCCGAACCACGGTTCTTGCACTCCGGGCCACCAAACAGACTGCTGCCACGATCAGTCGGTCGATGGCGGCGATGGTGGCCACGGAGAGACAGCTTTGGTTAAACCTGGCCGACGTTGAGGAGAAAGAGAAGGCCTTTCTCCTCGATTCGTCGGTTTCGCCCTCTGAACTCTTTGGCCCCTCCGTGGAGGCGGGGCTTGGGAAGTTCAGGGAGGCGAAGGCGCGCTCAGCTGCTTTTAGGAAAAAACCTGCATACCGCTGAGATCCGGTTCCACGCCCAGGCAGGCGGGAGGGCCTGGCCCTTCACGGTCTGAGGACCGTAGACAGGGCCAGAGAGCCAGTGTCGCCTCTCGTGCGCCCCCTCTGTGGAGGAACAGGGCACAGGAAAGGCGTGACTCCCGCTAGAAGAGGGATCTGAGGGAGGTTATCCAGCACAAGCGCATACAGCGTCGCTGATGGATAATCTCCCCGGAGGGCTTCATTAAAAAGAGAAATCCAGCCCTCTCCTCTCTTCTGACTCCCCAGACGTGCATTACATCAGGCCTGGCGCTGGGCCTATGATAAGAACGATGTTCCAATGGCCCGCCTAGGCTTGGTTAGTAGAAACGCCTCTTTCAGGCATGTAAAGTGGGGACCCCAGGTTCATAAAGAACTATCTGGCGAGTCTTCACTCCGCATGCCGCAGGTGAGCTGACTGGTCTTTTCAAGAGTAAATTTTTGTGAATTAAAATTCCGAAATGTATCTCTCTACAGACCTCGTTCCCTGTATAGAGCTATGGGGTCATGTCATTTGCCATGTCATCAGGTAATAAGGTAAGAGAGTTTCCTGGATTATTAGGGCCCTGAAGTTCCCCATTAGGTGGCCAGAACGATAACTATGTTAGCCTTCGGGCTGTTACCCACCTCAGGGTAGAGTAGTTGGTCTCTCTCTTAGAATTTGTTACTTAGAGTGTTGACTGACGATAGAGCTTCAGATAGATCTTATGTCCGGCCCACGGGTCTGTTTGACTTCGACTGAGTATTTCGCCCCTTGAGCTCTGTTTGGGTTTTCATTAGGCTGAGCGATCTACAGCCTTTGTATGGAATAATACAGACTATATTCTTTAGTAAGGCTGTGGCTCCTCCGAGCCCTCAGATAGATCTATGCCTGCAGGCTGGCCCTCACCAGGGCCGCCTCTGTAGCTGGCCTAGGCTGTGCCAGGGATAATAAAGGCGCTCTGCTAAAAATTTAGCATTGCTTCCTCTGAACCTTCACTTTGTGAATGTAGGTTTCTAGCATCCCTGTATAAACAGCCTCCTCCCATGGGAGTCGTTAGGCCAAGGCCCGCCCCCTTCTCTGCATTCTGGGGTGACTAGAGTAATGCAGCGTGGTGCAAAGGATGGTTTGTAAGGACATGGTAGGCCTCATACAGGCCTCCGTGGTATATATGTCTTTATTGAGCAGGGTTAGGCCGTCTTTCGCTTCACGAAGTAGACTGGGTTTCCTGCCCGACCCTGCCATGCAGAACTGGCCTACGGATTTAGGCCGCCAGTTTAGGCTTCACTCACCTCGCTGAGCTACTGCTCGAGCGCTAGGTTGTAGGTGGATGGCTTTCATTCAAGCCCCACTCCCCTAGGTTGGGCACAGATACATTTCTGTCACCCCTAGAGCCGCTGGCAGGCCCGGACCCTGGTAACCTCAGGGTGAGGTGTGAGTATCCCCCTGTGATACAGGGTAGGTCTGAGCACTTCACTCCCAGTTCTGTTTATCCTACCTCGCACCACTATGGCTCGGGTCGAGTATGAAGTAAGCTTCACTTCTTCTTTGGTCGAAGTACGCTCCCCTGAAGCCAGAGCATTGCCCTGAGCTGACGCCCATGCATAGATGGTAGGCCCCTGACTAATGGGGCCTCCGTTGAGGCAGAGTGGCGTATGTTGTACTCCCCTTGTTTTAAGGGTGCTAGCTTTTTTGCGGAGTACACTGCCATGGGCAATGTGATTAGGCACCAGGATGCTGTAGGCGCTGCGTAAACAGCTTTGCTGCCAACGAAGGCTGCGCCATTAGGTAGTAGGCCTCAGCAGGCCTCCTTGATTGGACAGGCCCCTAGAGGGCACTGTAGGCCAGCTCACTTTACGTGGTTGGCCTTGGTGGTTCGGGCAGTTGACTCACTGATGGGTAGTAGGCCTTAAACAGGCCTCCTCGGAGGTGAGTCCCAACATTGTGGGACATACCTTATAGCGCTACTGGAAGCCCATTAGTAAATTATGCTTGTGTAGTATGGTTCCCAACAGTGTACTTTATAGCAGAATATGACTTGCTATTAGCTAGTAGGCCCGACCAGGCCTCCCTGATAGGCGAGTCCCCAGCTGGCTGGCCTTAGCAGGCCACCTTATACTATCACCCGGACTCAGGGCTCAAAGCTAACAGTGGTTATCAGGTAGTAGGCCACTCAGGCCTCCCTGAAGGTGAATTCCCACTTAAGATGGTTATCAGGTAGTAGGCCTCAGCCGGCCGCCCTGAAGGCGAATTCCCACTTAAGTTGGCTATCAGGTAGTAGGCCTCTCTGGGCCTCCCTGAATGTGAGCTCCCAAATATTGTGGCTGTCAGGTAGTAGGCCGCTCTGGGCCTCCCTGAATGTGAGCGCCCAAATATTTTGGGTGTCAGGTATTAGGCCTCACCAGGCCTCCCTGAAGGTGAGTTCCCACATGCTGTGATTATCAGGTAGTAGGCTCCTCCAGGCCTCCTTGAATGAGTACGGTCAGGTAGTAGGCCTCACCAGGCCTCCCAGAAGGTGAGCTCCCCACATACTGTGGTTGTAAGGTAGCAGGCCTCACCGGGCCTCCCTGAAGGTGAGTTCCCACGTACTGTGGTTATCAGGTAGTAGGCCTCTCTTGGCCTCTCTGAAGGTGAGCACCCCACATACTGTGGTTTTCAGGTAGTAGGCCTCTCTGGGCCTCCCTGAAGGTGAGCACCCCACTTACTGTGGTTATCAGGTAGTAGGCCTCACGGGCCTCTCTGAAGGTGAATTCCCACTTACGTTGGCTATCAGGTAGTAGGCCTCTCCGGGCCTCCCTGTAACGTTCCCTAGTGGTGCTGGGTTTATGAAGCTAGTGGTCTCTTGCTATCAGTTTCAGCTAGCCTTAATAGGCAGCTGCTGAAGGCGAGCTTGCGCCCTGGCTCGCTAAAGTGTTCATTCTCTGCTATTGGTTCCCTCCCGGAACTTTTTCTGCCTACAGCCTGGTTTGCCTACCAGGCAGACCTGTGCTCCCCTCACCGAGGGTCTCTATGAGCATGCGGCTTCCTGAGTCTGGTCAGACGGTCGTAGGCCTCTCGTGAGGCCTCCCAGTTAGATCAGCCCTTAGGCCTTCACAGGCCTCCTCAGTGTTTTGAAACACAGACACTGGGTTGATCCGTGGATCGAGTAGAGAAACTCCCCTCGCTAGCAAGGGTTGGAAAGCACTATGCTGAGTCATACTCTCCGGGATATCCCGTCTCTGAGATCCGGGCCGAGTGGTTCACTGCCAGCTTCGCAGTCCCTCGGGTTGGATGCCTTTCTTAAGGCTTTGTTGTCCAGAGGCTCTGTCTTCAGACAGACAGGATTTGGCAGACTAGTGTCTATGTACTGACGCCAGGTCAGGCCGTCCTGGTGGCATTTCGGGGTGAGTACGTTCCCCTGAATAGTGACTGGCTGGGGTTCCTTCGGGTTCCCTAGCCACATTCCCTAGAAGGGACCCCTTCTAATCGGAAGCTGTGGTTCCAGGCCCGGAGCCGGCCCAGGTAGACCTTTTATTTAACCATGTTTATGAAGGTTTTTCTGTGAGGCTGTAGCTTGGGCTATGACCGTAGGGAATGCTGTCACTGACAGCCCAGTGTGACCTGAGGGTGAGTGGTTCTAGCGTTTCATTTGAAGTTGCTGGTTCTGACAGTTGTCACTGCCACTTGGCATGCACTCCCCTTAGCATGGCGGAGTTGGTATATCGTTCCCCATAACGTCGTTGACGTATTGTTGAGTTCCCTTCGAAAGGGAACGTCTCAGGTTACGACTGTAACCTATGTTCCCTGAGAACAGGGAACGAGACAATACGTCTCCCTGCCATGCCTCGGGGCTTGCCTACCGTACAGTCCCTTCAGACGATAAGGTGATTTGTCATGTGTGCAAGGCGCCCCTTTATACTTCCAGGTCGCACGTTAATCATTCACGCTAATGATTCACGGGCTGTCGCCGGTCAATATGATTGACGTGATTTGATAGTGATTTCAGACACCTGTCACGCCTGAGGCGTTCCCCATAACGTCGTTGACGTATTGTCTCGTTCCCTGTTCTCAGGGAACATAGGTTACAGTCGTAACCTGAGACGTTTAGTTTACTTCAGTTTAGCGTTTAGTTTAGTTTACTTCAGTTTAGCGTTTAGTTTAGTTTACTTCAGTTTAGTGTTTAGTTTAGTTTACTTCAGTTTAGCGTTTAGTTTGCTTCAGTTTAGTGTTTAGTTTAGTTTACTCCAGTTTAGTGTTTAGTTTAGTTTAGTTTACTTCAGTTTAGTGTTTAGTTTAGTTTACTTCAGTTTAGTGTTTAGTTTAGTTTACTTCAGTTTAGTGTTTAGTTTACTTCAGTTTAGTGTTTAGTTTAGTTTACTTCAGTTTAGTGTTTAGTTTAGTTTAGTTTACTTCAGTTTAGTGTTTATTTTACTTCAGTTTAGTGATTAGTTTAGTTTACTTCAGTTTAGTGTTTAGTTTAGTTTACTTCAGTTTAGTGTTTAGTTTAGTTTACTTCAGTTTAGTGTTTAGTTTACTTCAGTTTAGTGTTTAGTTTAGTTTACTTCAGTTTAGTGTTTAGTTTAGTTTACTTCAGTTTAGTGTTTAGTTTACTTCAGTTTAGTGTTTAGTTTAGTTTACTTCAGTTTAGTGTTTAGTGTTTAGTTTACTTCAGTTTAGTGTTTAGTTTACTTCAGTTTAGTGTTTAGTTTACTTCAGTTTAGTGTTTAGTTTACTTCAGTTTAGTGTTTAGTTTAGTTTACTTCAGTTTAGTGTTTAGTTTAGTTTTACTTCAGTTTATTGATTAGTTTAGTTTACTTCAGTTTAGTGTTTAGTTTACTTCAGTTTAGTGTTTAGTTTAGTTTACTTCAGTTTAGTGTTTAGTTTAGTTTACTTCAGTTTAGTGTTTAGTTTAGTTTACTTCAGTTTAGTGTTTAGTTTAGTTTACTTCAGTTTAGTGATTAGTTTAGTTTACTTCAGTTTAGTGTTTAGTTTAGTTTAGTTTACTTCAGTTTAGTGATTAGTTTAGTTTACTTCAGTTTAGTGTTTAGTTTAGTTTAGTTTACTTCAGTTTAGTGTTTAGTTTACTTCAGTTTAGTGTTTAGTTTAGTTTACTTCAGTTTAGTGTTTAGTTTAGTTTACTTCAGTTTAGTGATTAGTTTAGTTTACTTCAGTTTAGCGTTTAGTTTAGTTTACTTCAGTTTAGTGTTTAGTTTAGTTTACTTCAGTTTAGTGTTTAATTTAGTTTGCTTCAGTTTAGTGTTTAGTTTACTTCAGTTTAGTGTTTAGTTTACTTCAGTTTAGTGTTTAGTTTACTTCAGTTTAGTGTTTAGTTTACTTCAGTTTAGTGTTTAGTTTAGTTTACTTCAGTTTAGTGTTTAGTTTAGTCTACTTCAGTTTAGTGTTTAGTTTAGTTTACTTCAGTTTAGTGTTTAGTTTAGTTTACTTCAGTTTAGTGTTTAGTTTAGTTTACTTCAGTTTAGTGTTTAGTTTAGTTTACTTCAGTTTAGTGTTTAGTTTAGTTTACTTCAGTTTAGTGTTTAGTTTAGTCTACTTCAGTTTAGTGTTTAGTTTAGTTTACTTCAGTTTAGTGTTTAGTTTAGTTTACTTCAGTTTAGTGTTTAGTTTAGTTTACTTCAGTTTAGTGTTTAGTTTAGTTTACTTCAGTTTAGTGATTAGTTTAGTTTACTTCAGTTTAGTGTTTAGTTTACTTCAGTTTAGTGTTTAGTTTACTTCAGTTTAGTGTTTAGTTTAGTTTAGTTTACTTCAGTTTAGTGTTTAGTTTACTTCAGTTTAGTGTTTAGTTTAGTTTACTTCAGTTTAGTGTTTAGTTTAGTTTACTTCAGTTTAGTGATTAGTTTAGTTTACTTCAGTTTAGCGTTTAGTTTAGTTTACTTCAGTTTAGTGTTTAGTTTAGTTTATTTCAGTTTAGTGATTAGTTTAGTTTACTTCAGTTTAGTGTTTAGTTTAGTTTACTTCAGTTTAGTGTTTAGTTTACTTCAGTTTAGTGATTAGTTTAGTTTACTTCAGTTTAGTGTTTAGTTTACTTCAGTTTAGTGTTTAGTTTACTTCAGTTTAGTGTTTAGTTTAGTTTACTTCAGTTTAGTGATTAGTTTAGTTTACTTCAGTTTAGCGTTTAGTTTAGTTTACTTCAGTTTAGTGTTTAGTTTAGTTTACTTCAGTTTAGTGTTTAGTTTACTTCAGTTTAGTGTTTAGTTTACTTCAGTTTAGTGTTTAGTTTAGTTTACTTCAGTTTAGTGATTAGTTTAGTTTACTTCAGTTTAGTGTTTAGTTTAGTTTACTTCAGTTTAGTGTTTAGTTTACTTCAGTTTAGTGATTAGTTTAGTTTACTTCAGTTTAGTGTTTAGTTTACTTCAGTTTAGTGTTTAGTTTACTTCAGTTTAGTGTTTAGTTTAGTTTACTTCAGTTTAGTGATTAGTTTAGTTTACTTCAGTTTAGCGTTTAGTTTAGTTTACTTCAGTTTAGTGTTTAGTTTAGTTTATTTCAGTTTAGTGATTAGTTTAGTTTACTTCAGTTTAGTGTTTAGTTTAGTTTACTTCAGTTTAGTGTTTAGTTTACTTCAGTTTAGTGATTAGTTTAGTTTATTTCAGTTTAGTGTTTAGTTTATTTCAGTTTAGTGTTTAGTTTAGTTTACTTCAGTTTAGTGTTTAGTTTACTTCAGTTTAGTGTTTAGTTTAGTTTATTTCAGTTTAGTGATTAGTTTAGTTTACTTCAGTTTAGTGTTTAGTTTAGTTTACTTCAGTTTAGTGTTTAGTTTACTTCAGTTTAGTGATTAGTTTAGTTTACTTCAGTTTAGTGATTTGTTTAGTTTACTTCAGTTTAGTGTTTAGTTTACTTCAGTTTAGTGTTTAGTTTACTTCAGTTTAGTGATTAGTTTAGTTTACTTCAGTTTAGTGATTAGTTTAGTTTACTTCAGTTTAGTGATTAGTTTAGTTTACTTCAGTTCAGTGTTTAGTTTAGTTTACTTCAGTTTAGTGATTAGTTTAGTTTACTTCAGTTTAGTGTTTAGTTTACTTCAGTTTAGTGATTAGTTTAGTTTACTTCAGTTTAGTGTTTAGTTTAGTTTACTTCAGTTTAGTGATTAGTTTAGTGTGTCGAGCAGGACGAGGCCGGTGGCGTGATTACTGATGAGCGACTCCTGCGCGACGCACCGGTCTCGTATCTCTCACGGAGGAGCGGAAGCAGAAAGCAGGAGCGACGAGTTTTTCAGCCTGTCAAGAAGTATGTTGTGATCGACAGTGTCAAATGCAGCACTGAGGTCGAGTAGTACCAGCACTGATAATTTGCCTGTATCAGTATTTAAGCGAATATCTCTTATTATCTTTATGAGCGCTGTCTGTGTGCCGTGATGCGATCGGAAACCAGATTGAAAATTGTCAAAGTATCCATTCGAGCTTAAGAATTTGTTCAGCTGATTGAAGACAACTTTTTCAATGATCTTGCCTATGAAAGGAAGATTTGAGATCAGTCTTTTTCAGGAGGGGCTTGACGACTACAGTTTTCAGGGAGTTTGGAAAAGAAGAAGAAGTGAGGCATTTACCACTTCTTGGAGATCTGCTTCTAAACAGTTTAACACACTTTTGAAAAAACATGTGGGAAGTGCGTCAAGAGCGCAGGTTGCTGTTTTAAGGTGCTATAAGGTTTCTTCCAAAATTTTGCCATCAATTTCTTTGAAATCAGACATAGTAACTACTTTCTCAGGTTGTGGTCTGATCTGTCTGACCCCAGTGCAACTCAAGGATGGGCTGATCACCTTTCTGATATTATTGATTTTCTCAGAGAAGAAGGTGGACAGATGAAGGACCTTTGGGGAGGTGTGGACATATGAAGGACCTTTGGGGAGGTGTGGACAGGTGAAGGACCCCCGGGGAGGTGTGGACAGATAAAGGACCCCCGGGGAGGTGTGGACAGATGAAGGACCCCCTGGGAGGTGTGGACAGGTGAAGGACCTTCGGGGAGGTGTGGACAGGTGAAAGACCCCCAGGGAGGTGTGGACAGATGAAGGACCCCGGGGAGGTGTGGACAGATGAAGGACCCCCGGGGAGGTGTGGACAAATGAAGGACCTTCGGGGAGGTGTGGACAGATGAAGGACCTTCGGGGAGGTGTGGACAGATGAAGGACTTTCGGGGAGAAGTGGACAGATGAAGGACCCCCGGGGAGGTCTGGACAGGTGAAGGACCTTCGGGGAGGTGTGGACAGGTGAAGGACCCCTGGGGAGGTGTGGACAGATGAAGGACCTTCGGGGAGGTGTGGACAGATGAAGAACCCCCGGGGAGGTGTGGACAGATGAAGGACCCCCGGGGAGGTGTGGACAGATGAAGGACCTTCGGGGAGGTGTGGACAGATGAAGGACCCCCGGGGAGGAGTGGACAGATGAAGGAACTTCGGGGAGGTGTGGACAGGTGAAGGACCCCCGGGGAGGTGTGGACAGATGAAGGACCTTCGGGGAGGTTTGGACAGATGAAGAACCCCCGGGGAGGAGTGGACAGATGAAGGACCGGGGGAGGTGTGGACAGATGAAGGACTTTCGGGGAGGAGTGGACAGATGAAGGACCCCCGGGGAGGTGTGGACAAATGAAGGACCTTCGGGGAGGTGTGGACAGATGAAGGACTTTCGGCGAGGAGTGGACAGATGAAGGACCCCCGGGGAGGTGTGGACAAATGAAGGACCTTCGGGGAGGTGTGGACAGGTGAAGGACCCCCGGGGAGGAGTGGACAGATGAAGGGCCCCCAGGGAGGTGTGGACAGATGAAGGACCCCCGGGGAGGTGTGGACAGATGAAGGACCTTCGGGGAGGTGTGGACAGATGAAGGAACCCCGGGGAGGTGTGGACAGGTGAAGGACCCCCGGGGAGGAGTGGACAGATGAAGGACCCCCGGGGAGGAGTGGACAGATGAAGGACCCCCGGGGAGGAGTGGACAGATGAAGGGCCCCCAGGGAGGTGTGGACAGATAAAGGACCCCGGGGAGGTGTGGACAGATGAAGGACCCCCGGGGAGGTGTGGACAGATGAGGGACCTTCGGGGAGGTGTGGACAGATGAAGGACCCCGGGGAGGTGTGGACAGGTGAAGGACCCCCTTGGAGGTGTGGACAGATGAAGGGACCCGGGGAGGTGTGGACAGATGAAGGGACCCGGGGAGGTGTGGACAGATAAAGGACCCCGGGGAGGAGTGGACAGGTGAAGGACCCCCGGGGAGGTGTGGACCGATGAAGGGACCCGGGGAGGTGTGGACAGATGAAGGACCCCGGGGAGGTGCGGACAGATGAAGGGACCCGGGGAGGTGTGGACAGATGAAGGACCTTCGGGGAGGTGTGGACAGATGAAGGGCCCCCGGGGAGGTGTGGACAGGGACCATCCTGGTGGTGGTGGGGAGGATGGAGGTGAATTTTTGCGTCATCCTCTGCGAACTCAAACATGTGCAAGTAACAATCTTTTATACTCCAAGTGTTAGATAATGAGTGGATAGACCAGAAAGTAATAAGTGACATAACACTGGGTCTTCCTGGCAGAAGTTTACGCTAAAGCTTTAAATTTACATTTACATTTATTCATTTAGCTGACGCTTTTATCCAAAGCGACTTACAATTGCTATATTTCAGAGGTCGCACGCCTCTGGAGCAACTAGGGGTTAAGTGTCTTGCTCAGGAACACATTGGTGTCTCACAGTGGATTCGAACCCGGGTCTCTCACACCAAAGGCATGTGTCTTATCCACTGCGCCATCACCACCCCACGCTTTCACTTTAGTTCACATCATTTCACTTTAGATCAGTTCAGTTCAGCTTACTTCACTTCACGTTTAGTTCAGTATAGTTTATCAGTTGTGATCTAAAGAAACTGAACTTCTGCTGCTTTGATTGACAGCTCTTAACGATTATTCAACAGGTTTGTTTGGAAAGTCTGTTTCTATGGCAATACAGCCAACGAGGATTGTGGGATTTCTCCCCATTCTGCTGCTTTGTTTTGATGTGTCTGTCTCTTTGCATCTCTGTGTCTTTGTGTGTGTGTGTCTTTGTGTGTGTGTGTGTGTGTGTGTGTGTGTGTGTGTGTGTGTGTGTGTGTGTGTGTGTGTGTGTGTGTGTGTGTGTGTGTGTGTGTGTGTGTGTGTGTGTGTGTTTGGCAGGTTCATTGGTGAGCATTGATTCAGTTGAGAGTCTGTCTCTCTTAAGGGCTCGTTTCCGGTGGGTGTTTATCTTCTGTGTTCTCGACAACACAAGCAGCGCTCAGTGTGTGAGGCTTTCATCAAACACACACACACACACACTGAACTGAACTGAACTGAACTGAACACACAGCCTTTTACATTCAACGGCTGATTGATGACACACATTTCACAACTAATGTAGAATAAACTCAGTCATTCACTTTGAGTCTTTCACAAAATCCCTGTTCACAGCTTTATTTCTATATGGGGAGGAAAAGTGATAATTAGAGGTTTTCTGGTATTTAAATGCAGCTTGAATGAACATCTCAGTAAGATTACAGTGTCTTCTACCTTCAGTCAGAACAACCGCATGTAAAAGTTCTGTTTGTTTACCTGGATATCTGTAAAATATGTCTGGATATATGTAAAATAAAAGTTTACTGATTTACACACATAAAACAACAGCAATAACAATACACACACACACAATGTATAAATCAGTCAATACTTTTTGGGATAAACTGATATAGTTTATCCCAAAAACCATAGTGGTTTAACCCACATCTGTCTTTTTGGGATAAACTGAACACCATAGTGGTTTAACCCACATCTGTCTGTCTCTCTCTTCTTTTTGTCTGTCTCTCCTCCTGTCCCACCACTTCAGCTCTCTCTGCTTTTATTTCATTTCTGCCCACATGATCTGTGAGTGTTCAGGGTTATTCATGCATTTACACAGCTGAAGTTCATATGAGATTAAAGTCTGTTTCCACTAGCAACAAAATGAACGACAGGTCAGAAACCATCTATCTATCTATCTATCTATCTATCTATCTATCTATCTATCTATCTATCTATCTATCTATCTATCTATCTATCTATCTGTCTATCTGTCTATCTATCTGTCTATCTATCTGTCTGTCATAGTGTTAATCTAGCAGAATCTCTTGAGGTCCGTCAGATTAACTGATCCAGTACAGTAGATTCATCCAGACATCTGTGTGTGTGTGTGTGTGTGTGTGTGTGTGTGTGTGTGTGTGTGTGTGTGTGTGTGTGTGTGTGTGTGTGTGTGTGTGTGTGTGTGTGTGTGTGCGCGTGTGTGTGCGTGTGTGTGCGTGTGCGTGTGCGTGCGTGTGCGTGCGTGTGCGTGCGTGTGCGTGCGCGTGCGTGCGCGTGCGTGTGCGTGTGCGTGTGTGTGTGTGTTTGTATGTGTATGTGTGTGTGTGTATTGTTCTGTTAATTAAGAGATTAACTTCAGCCATCTGCCTCAGTAAGACACACTGCATCTGTGAACTTAATCTCTCAGTTTACTTTTACTGTGTCTCAACAGAAAAACGTGAGTCTGAATGAAAGCATGAGTGTTCGGGGAGATTCAGAGAGAAGTAAGATTTCAGGGTCAGGTGTTGAACATGATGAGCCAGGTACAGTCATACAAGGGAATGATGTTATTTCACTATTTTACCAGACTGACTTCAGCACAATGATATTTGAACATCAAGGTCATGTGACTCACAGCTAATAATTCACTGTTTGAGAAGTTATAGATCTCAGGGTTTCTGTAATGCGTTCCTGTTGAACTTCCCCCAGACCTACGCCCTCATTCATATGAATCAGAAGAAAAACAAACATGCCCCAAATATTCACACCAATATCACAATTACTTAATGAATCTAGGCGACGTGTTTGAAGTGTTTCTAATGGCATTTTCATGTTTTTCTTCATCCGTGATCGACCTCTGATTCATCACGCAGAAGTTCTGCATCTGGATAAAAATACATCTCAGTTCAGCAAAAACATAATGCACTAGCACACAAAAACACAGTGAAAGACAGGAAGTGACCTCACTGATGCTGCGGGTTCAAACCCAGATCCTCTAAACTCAGGTGTTTCAGGAGAGAGTGTGTTTTCCATTGTGTGTCGCAGGGGAATGTGTGTGTGGTCAGATTTGTGTTCCATTAGGGCCGTGACAAACGCGAGAGGATCAGAATAGAAACGGAAGAGAGAAAGAAGTAAAAGCGTCCTATGAATAAACACAGCATCAAAACAAACATGAGAACCGAGGAGTGTATGACCCGACCATCATACGCTCGTGTGTGTGAGCCTGGAGGTCAAAGGTCAGCATTCGTGTGTGCTGTTGTGTGGATGCTCTGCACAGAACCTCTTATGAACATTTATGCACAGATTCATGAACAGGAAACTAAACGAGTGAATTCGGCCTTTAGTGTTTCACTTAATTCATCGAAAGCATTTGGAAATTGAAAGTGCTTCATAAATGCGTGTGTAAATTGAAGTCAGTGTTTAAATTTTCGGCAGTCGTTCATGCTAATGAATCATTAACAGTCAGACTGTGTGTGTGTGTGTGTGTGTGTGTGTGTGTGTGTGTGTGTGTGTGTGTGTGTGTGTGTGTGTGTGAACTGTTTAAATCTGGAGTGTTTAAAAGAGAGTGTTTGCACACCTCGAGCTGGTGGACTGTTGGCTAATTGAAAGCAAGCGTGGCTCTAACGAGAGAGACGTCAGTTTAATCAATGATTATAAAACTCCTTCCACAAGGATCTTGAACTCGCAGTCGACTGCGTCTGGACTTTAGTGCCGGTATAAACTCAACGGAAGATTATAACAGTAAAACTCAAAGCAACATGACTTAAAATAGAAAATACACAATAAAACAAATACAAAACATAGAGTCAATGTTTGTGACAGAGCTGTGAGAAACCGAATGAATGAAATGGGATTTACATTAGAAAAGCCAAACCAACATCAGCGCTGACACCAAAACTGAAGAAAACTGATCATATTCATATTCAGAGATGAATCAAGAAGATGATGCTGGTGCTGTTCTAATGAAACACAGAAAGATGATTGTTTACATTAATGAAAGAAATCAAATTTCTCAACTAAAAGACATGCCATTAATAAAAGAAAGTGTAAGTGAAGTTGTTTGAGGGATGTTTCATGAAGTCAGAATGTTAAACTATTGAACAAAACCTTTATTGTGTGCCATAATATCTGTGATGTGTTAGTTTGCTTTCAGTAAAGAGTGTGTGATGTTCTCCAGAGGTTGCTCTTCATCACCATCATCATCATCATCTTCATCATCTTCATCCTCTTCATCATCATCATCTTCTTCATCATCTTCTTCATCGTCTTCATCATCTTCATCATCATCATCTTCTTCATCATCATCATCCTCTTCATCATCTTCATCATCATCTTCATCTTCATCATCATCATCTTCTTCATCATCATCATCATCATCTTCTTCATCATCTTCATCATCATCATCATCTTCATCATCATCATCTTCATCATCATCATCATCTTCTTCATCATCATCATCTTCTTCATCATCATCATCATCTTCATCATCATCATCATCTTCTTCATCATAATCATCTTCTTCATCATCATCATCATCTTCATCATCATCATCATCTTCATCATCATCTTCTTCATCATCATCATCATCTTCTTCATCATCATCTTCTTCATCATCATCATCATCATCTTCATCATCATCTTCTTCATCATCATCATCATCTTCTTCATCATCATCTTCTTCATCATCATCATCATCATCATCATCTTCTTCATCATCATCTTCATCATCTTCATCATCGTCATCATCATCATCATCATCATCATCATCATCATCTTCTTCATCATCTTCTTCATCATCATCTTCATCATCTTCATCATCATCTTCTACATCATCATCATCGTCATCATCATCATCATCATCTTCTTCTTCATCATCGTCATCATCTTCATCATCATCTTCATCATCATCATCTTCATCATCATCATCTGCGTGTGAAACGCCTCACTCTCTATTTCTGTCTCCTTTCAGATTTTTAGGTTTGATAAATGTTAATATAAATTTTGTTTCTATAGCGATGCGCTTCTAGTCCTGAGCAAACATGTTTAAGACGTCACATGACCTCAGGATGACCTCTGACCCCACATGACCTGAGCAGGCAACTGTGTGTGATGATATATTCTGTTCTGCGGTGTGTGTGAGTGTGAGTTCAGAACTATCATATCATTTATTTTTGTAATAAACCAACTAAAATAGCTTGAGTGTGACAGCAGTGATTAGAGTGTGTGTTTTTGATCGTTTTGTCCCAAAATGAGGCTAAAATGATCCGTTCTTTGTTAAAGTTGTGATGCTGAGTTAAAGATAGACGAGCGCCTCGCGAGGTGTTTGTGAAATGGATGATTCGCTGGTTTATTCATATTCCTGTGTGGTTGAATAAAGTCCCTGGACGCTCAGGGAATGACAGTGAATGTGTGACAGTCGTTCTATTCATGGACTAATCTGCATACGAACACACACTCACACACTTCTTTCCGGTGTGATTTTGTGTGAATAAGAACAATACACTTTAATTATATCTTTAGCAGTGTTGACGAAGTGCTTTAGAAATATAAAAATGTGTAAAACAATCATTTACTCCCCCTTGACTAAAGATGTTCAATGTGTACGTACAGTTCTACCAGAAAGACTTGGGAGATATAATGATGTAACAAAGCATTCATTTATTGACAGCCCAGCAAGCGATTATTTATAAAGTTCTTTGGCGTAGGCCCCGTCCGTAGTTCATAATCCGAGGGTAGCGGCTCTGCGTGTCCTGCCTGAAGATGAAGGCCGGGGCAGAGCCGACCCCCCGCTGGAGGTGTGGACAGGACCATCCTGGTGGTAGTTGTCGCGTCAGCATCTGCAAACTCAAACATGTGTAAGTACCGATCTTTTATAGTCAAGTCAAGTCACCTTTATTTATATAGCGCTTTTTACAATACAGATTGTTTCA
This sequence comes from Gila orcuttii, assembly GCA_026230005.1. NCBI lineage: Eukaryota > Metazoa > Chordata > Actinopteri > Cypriniformes > Leuciscidae > Gila > Gila orcuttii. Next base: position 50,192,520 of record JAPDVR010000010.1, read on the forward strand.
AAGCAGCTTTACAGAGATAACAGGAAAATAATGTTGTAATGATATTGTTAAATATAAAATTAAATGTCCCCATCTAAGCAAGCCAAAAGCCAATGGCGACAAAGGCGAAGAAAGGCGAAAAATGCGACAGTGAAGTAGGGCTGTGCAAAAATATCGATACAGCTAACTATCGCGATATTTTTTTTCACGATAGTGTATCGATATTTCAACCTCTAGTATCGATATTTTAAAAAAAAATATCCGAGTGTGTCTAAAAGGGCGCACGCATACTAATGCGCAGACACCGGTCTCTCTCGCGCGCAGACACCGGTCTCTCTCGCGCGCAGACTCCAGTCTCTCTTTCGCGCAGACATCGGTCTCTCTCGCGCGCAGACTCCAGGCTCTCTCGCGCACAGACACCGGTCTCTCTCGCGCGCAGACACCGGTCTCTCTCGCGCGCAGACACCAGGCTCTCTCGCGCGCAGACACCGGGCTCTCTCGCGCGCAGACTCCAGGCTCTCTCGCGCACAGACACCGGTCTCTCTCGCGCGCAGACACCGGTCTCTCTCGCGCGCAGACACCAGGCTCTCTCGCGCGCAGACACCGGCCTCCGTGACGCATCCAGTTGTCTCTCATATACGGCCAATGTCTCAGAAGTTAGCGGGAGTCCTAAAGTTCCTCAAGACCTGTAAAGTTACTCACATTGGATACTTAAAATGTAATAATTTCTGAGTTTATGTACATTTACTTAATGCACTTTTTTTTTTACAAGTTACAACATACTATTTCAGTTTTATAAATTTGTTTACTTGATGCAGTTTATTTTTATATAATTTTTATGGCATCTACATTTTTAGTTTTTAGTGATATGCACTTCATTTCACATTTCAGTGTGTTCACTGTTCAGTGACTGTACAATGCAAATACCTTTGTGAATAAATTGGAATATAAGTTTTTTGTCTGCTGAGTTATCAATATAATGTGATACACATACCTAAATACCCCAGGTGGTACATAGCAAGTTGTATATTCAGCTCTATTTTTTTTTTTACATTTTGGATTTAAAAAAAAATGTATTGCAATATATCACAATATGTATCGTATTGTATCGTATCGTGATATATCGTATCGTGACCCATGTATCGCGATATGTATCGTATCGTGAGGCCCTTGCCAATACCCAGCCCTACAGTGAAGGAACCAAAACTCCATCAGTGACAGAATGGAGAAATAAACCTTGGGAGAACTCAGGCTCAGTCTCAGTCCTCCTCTGGCCAACGAACGAACAGTGTATGATTATGATTTAAAAAGTGACCTTGACCTTGATTTAGGCAGCATTATAGGTCAGAGGTCAGATTGGATCAGAACTTTCACAATATTTATCCAGTCCATCTGGTTTGGGGATGGAGTCATCACGCCGGTATGGAGACGAGTTTGTTGAGGTGTCCATGAGGCCTTCACAGTGTTGATGAGGCTGGCACTTCAGGGATGCGTTGTCGTCGTGTCCAGGCACAGGTACGGCCTGGATCCGGCGGACTGCGGTAAACCTCGGGATAAACAGAGAGACTAATATTAGCGTAGACGCCATCGTTCTTATGATGTAACGAGTACATCAGGATTTATGGGAAGATTTCCTGGATCCGGCTGATCTAAACTATGCAGCCTAACATTGAATTATAGAAGTCTATAATGTGTTATGTGTATGCTAAGCCAAAGAGATGTGTTTTTAGTCTAGATTTGAACTGACAGACTGTGTCTGCTTCCCGGACAATGTTAGGAAGATTGTTCCAGAGTTTTGGTGCTAAATAGGAAAAGGATCTACCGCCAGCAGTCGATTTAGATATTCTAGGTATTATCAACTGGCCAGAATTTTGAGATTGCAATAGACGTGACGGACTATAATGCGTTAAGAGCTCGCTCAAGTACTGGGGAGCTAAACCATTTAGTGCTTTGTAAGTAATCAGCAATATTTTAAAATTTATATGATATTTAATAGGGAGCCAATGCAGTGTTGACAGAACCGGGCTAATATGGTCATACTTCCTGGTTCTGGTAAGAACTCTAGCGGCTGCGTTTTGGACCAGCTGTAGTTTGTTTATTAAGCGTGCAGGGCAACCACCCATAAGAGCATTACAATAATCTAGCCTTGATGTCATGAACGCATGAACCAATTGTTCTGCATTTTTCATTGAGAGCATATGACGTAATTTAGTTATTTTTTTAAAGGTGCTCTAAGCGATGTCGGGTGACGTCACTTGTTGACGTTTAAAGTATTGCCAAACAAAATGGAGGCTAGCTAGACCCTCCCTCCTCCTCATCTGCGCACTAACCCCCCAAATCCTTCTTGTCGGTTATTGGCTGGAACAGTTTGTCATGTTTTGTGGTGCGGGTTAGCCCAGTTTGTTTTTGTTGCCGTTTTTGCAGCCTGGGGTGTCTGCAGAGACCGCGTTTTTTTACAGTGTGTTCAGGGGACAGGCAACTAGCAGATTGTGAGGAGATGTTTGCTATATGTGACAAAAAGTGTTTTGGCCTAAATGACATTGCTTAGAGCACCTTTAAGATGTAAAAATGCAGTTTTACAGATACTAGACACGTGACTTTCAAATTAAAGGTTGGTATCAAAGAGCACACCCACACACACACACACACACACACAGAGCCAGGTTCCTAACCGACGACGAGAACTTGACAGAGCCGCCATCAAGTGTTAGACAGTATTCTAGGTTATTACGTGAGGACGTTTTTTGTCCAATAATTAGAATTAAGTAGTAGGAAATTACTAGTCATCCAGTTTTTTATATCAGCTATGCATTCTGTTAATTTTGTGAATTGGTAAGTTTCGTCAGGGCTTGAAGAAATATAGAGCTGAGTATCATCAGCATAACAGTGAAAACTAATGCCATGCTTCCTAATGATATCTCCTAAGGGTAGCCATGTACAGAGTGTGTGTGTGTGTGTGTGTGTGTGTGTGTGTGTGTGTGTGTGTGTGTGAATGTGTGTGTGTGTGTGTGTGTGTGTGTGTGTGTGTGTGTGTAGCATGTACAGAGTGTGTGTGTGTGTGTGTGTGTGTGAGGGTAGCATGTACAGAGTGAACAGCAACGGTCCTAGTACTGAGCCTTGTGGTACGCCATACTGAACTTGTGATCGATAAGACATCTCTTCATTTACTGCTACAAACTGATAAATGTCAGATATGTATGATTTAAACCATGCTAGTGCAATTCCACTAATGCCAACATAATTTTCGAGTCTATTTAAAAGAATGTTGTGGTCGATAGTGTCAAATGCAGCACTAAGATCGAGTAACACTAATAGAGAGATACAACCACGATCGGATGATAAGAGCAAATCATTTGTGATTCTAATGAGAGCTGTCTCAGTACTATGATACGGTCTAAATCCTGACTGAAAATTCTCACAGACACCATTTATTTCTAAAAAGGAACATAGTTGTGAGGATACTGCCTTTTCTAGTATCTTTGACCGAAAAGGTAGATTTGAGATCGGCATGTAATTGACTAATTCTGTAGGATCAAGTTGCGGTTTTTTAACAAGCGGTTTAATCATAGCCAGCTTAAAAGTTTTTGGTACGTATCCTAATGACAAAGATGAATTAATGATATTAAGAAGAGGATCAATGACCTCTGGAAGCATCTCTTTCAGTAGTTTAGTCAGTATAGGGTCTAACATACATGTTGTCGATTTAGATGATTTAACGAGTTTATAAAATTCACCCTCTCCTATAGCAATGAATGAATGTAATTTTTCATCAGGGAGACTACACTGCACTGTCTGATGCGATACTGTAGTAGAAGGTTGCATAGTTATAATTTTCTCCCTGATATTATCAATCTTGTAAGTAAAGAAGTTCATGAAGTCATTACTGCTGTGCTGCTTGCAAACATATGGCCTTGAAGCTTTATGTTTCATTAGTTTAGCCACTGTTTCAAATAAATACCTAGGGTTTTGTTTATTTTCTTCTAATTGGGTTGAAAAATAAGCAGATCTAGCCGTTTTTTAAGGCCTCTCTGTATGCAATCGAGCTCTCTTTCCATGAAATGCGAAATACCTCTAGTTTTGTTTTCTTCCAGTTTCGCTCCATTTTTCTGGCTGCTCTCTTTAGGGCCTGAGTGTGCTCGTTGTACCACAGCGTTGGACTATTTTCTTTAATCTTCTTTAAGCGCAGAGGAGCAACTGTGTCTAAAGTGCTGGAAAAGAGAGAGTTAAAAGTTTCTGTTGCAATATCGAGTTCTTCTAAGCTATCTGGGATGCTGAGATGATGAAACTGATGAGGAAGATTATTAATAAAGCAATCTTTAGTGGCAGAAGTGATAGGTCTAACATATTTGTAACACGGAGTCGGCTTTGCAGCCTTGGCTAAATGAAGTTTACACAAGACTAGATAATGATCTGAGATGTCATCGCTCTGCTGCAGAATTTCAACAGCATCAACATTGATTCCATATGATAATATTAGATCTAGAGTATGATTACGACAATGAGTAGGTCCTGACACGTGTTGTCTAACTCCAATAGAGTTAAGAATGTCTTTAAATGCCAATCCCAATGCATATTTTTCATTATCTACATGTATATTTAAATCACCAACAATTAGGACTTTATCTGCAGCCAGTGCTAACTCTGATAGAAAGTCAGCAAATTCTTTGATAAAGACTGTATGGTGCCCTGGTGGCCTGTATACAGTAGCCAACACAAATCTCAAACGTGATTTATCATTTGCACTATATATTGTTACATTAAGCACCAACACTTCAAACAAATTATATTTGAAACTAGACTTCTTAGTAATTCTGAAAATATTACTATAAATTACAGCAACACCTCCCCCTTTGCCTTTCATACGAGGCTCATGTTTATAACAGTCAACTTGCGGGAGTACACTCATTTAAAGTAATGTAATCGTTTGGTTTTAGCCAGGTTTCTGTCATACACAGCACATCTAGGTTATAATCTGTGATCATATCATTAACAATATGTGCTTTTGAAGTAAGAGACAGAATATTCAGCAACCCAAGCTTTATCATTTGTTCATTTGTATTATTTATGTTTTTATTTGTTGAACATCAATTAAATTTTTACCCTTAGTTGGGTTTGGAAGTTTTTTGTATTTCCTAATTCGCCGAACAGACCCAGTCTCTATATGATGATATCTAGGTGAAAGAGTCTCTCCTGAAAGAGGGATGAATACCATCTCTTTTCAACAGGTCAGGTCTGCCCCAAAAACTTTTCCAATTGTCTATGAATTCTATATTATTTTTTATTTTTTATTTTTATACAGCGAGTATAAGGACATGATTGGATAGATGTGAAGGTAATAAGTGACGTAGTAATTAGGTCTTCCTGGCAGAACTTATGCTAAAGCTTTCATTCATTGTACTAATGATAAATAAGCGTATATTGATGTTTAGGACATATAAAGACATATATCTATGTCTTTCTTACTGTCATCTTCTGTTTCAGTCCAAATATTGTGATCAGGATGTGACAAAATAAAATTTCTTGGTAGCACTTTACAATAACGTTCATTAGTTAACATTAGTTAATGTATTAACTAACATGAACTAACAATGAGCAATACATTTTTTATAGTATTTATTAATCCTTGTTAATATTAGTTACAGCTGTTCATTGTTTGTTCACCTTTGATCGCAACAGAGAATGTTCCCTGTTATCTGATCTTCCATAAATGAAGAACAGACACATGAACACACATAGTCTATCCTGACGAGTGTGTAGCGACTGCACTAATGGATAAAGCGTGTAATAAAGCTGGCGACTGGCTTCGGCACAAACAGAAGCTCATAAGCTCAGCAGAGACTGAACTCTTCCAGACTGAGTGAGCGAGTCCTGACTGTGTTTGTTCCAGATCTTCTAATCCAGGACTAGGAAAATCACACAGTCTGGAACATGGGATTCCTTCATGAGGGTGAGGATGATGATGAAGAGTTGAATGTAAGGGCTGAAGGTTTGCAGAACACGTGTGGTCATGTAAGAGTTGTGATTAACTCACCGTGTGATTGGATGGAGGACGACAGGTATCCCATTATTCCCTGTTTTCAGTCGGCTCTGCTAATGACATGTGGGAGTTTCAGATGTTCTTCAGGAGGATGAGAGAGAGAGAGAGAGAGAGAGAGAGAGAGAGAGAGAGAGAGAGAGAGAGAGAGAGAGAGAGAGAGAGAGAGAGAGAGAGAGAAAGAGAGGGAGAGCGAGAGAGAGCGAGAGGGAGAGAGGGAGAGAGAGAGGTAGAGAGAAAGAGAGAGAGAGAAAGAAAGAAAGAAAGAGAGAGAGAGAGAGAGAGAGACTTTAATTTTTTAATTTTTGTATTAAAGAGACCCTTAAAAGTCAGATGAACATTATAAAGGAAAAAAAGAAAAAAATATGAATAAGTGAAACATCACACAATTATGAGTATTGTTTTACAAGAAAAAAAATACCTCAAATATAAAATTGCAAACATTCTTCAGAGTCAACTACACAAATACACTGATTGACTTCCCATCTATATTTGAAACTCTCCAAATCATTTATCAACTTATAATAGCTATACTCTATGTTAATACAGGATTTTATTAATCCCTTTAATACTGAAATAACATCAGTTGAATCCTTCTCACTCAATTTACTTTTTCTTGTCAGCCATATAGCCATCTTCGCTTGCCCAAATAAATAATTTAGTAAAACATTACTCTCCCTTTTGCTTCTGCAGTACTTCGGTCCATAAATAAACCTTTCAGGTGAAAAAACTTCCCCCGGGGTTTGACACCACTCTTCCATTTTAACAAGTAAATTTTATAATCTCACACAATTAAAAAATAAATGGAAGACAGTTTCTTGTATTCCACAAAAAGGACAACCCTCCCCAACCTGTGGGTCAAGGTGTGCTCTGTGTCTGTTTGTGGCTATTATACCATGCACAATCCTCCATTGCAGGTCTCCAGGTCTTCTCTCAATGGGGGGTTTGTACAAGGTCCTCCAGCAGCCTTTAGGGGAAGCACTTGGCCCAAACATCTCCTGCCATTTAGTCTCTCTCACACTCTGCAGCTGCAGAAGATACGTCACCTTTACACACAGTCCATACATAGTTTTCTTTCCAACGTTACTAAAAAGTCCAAGTTGAGGTGTCTTAAAGGAAAGCAAACCATTCTCCATTTCTTGCCATGTTCCGAAATCAGGTGAGAAAAACAACTCTGGAAAGACAGAAGTCTCCTCCTCCCCGACATGTATCTCTAAAGAGTCTCTGTAATCCTTTGGTAAAAACTCAATTTGAGTCAACAGTCTCTCTGCCACACGGACTGACCTCAAGCCCATTTTTAAGGCCAGGTTCTTTTCAGAAATCCATCCTTCCTCAGAAACAAAGTGTCCAATTTTGGTAAAAATTTGCAGTCAACAAAGCTTTTCTGAGGGATACTGTTTTAAAAACATCCAAATCCAGTGCAGGGTTAAAAAACAGTGGTTCTTCTCTCAGCCATAGTCCCTTCACACCATTTGGCTCCCGAGAGAAACTGAAAGATGCCCATGTTTTTAACATTGATCTATAAAAAGATGTCAATCCACACAGGTCTATTTTTTCAATGTCCATAAGAAATAAATGGCGGTCTAACCCCATCTTACCCGCTCTCTTCAGGAGGGTGCAGGCTACTCCAGCCCAGCCTACATCCTCCCCATATAACAGTCTCTGAGCCGCCTGGAGTCTAAAAGCTCTGACTCTGATGTCGACCAGTCCCTGTCCTCCTTCCTGTAATGGCAGATATAGCACTGGTGCCTTCAGCCAGTGCTGTCCTGACCAGAAGAAATCCACCAGTCGCTGTTGAATTCTTCTTACTAAGTCTTCTGGAGGCTCTAAAATCATCATTTTGTGCCACAGAGATGATGCAACCAGGTTGTTACAGACCAGGCTTCTCCCCCTATAGGACAGCTGGGGCAGCAACCATTTCCAGTGAGACAACTGAGCACACACTTTCTCCACTAGGCCCTCCCAATTCTTCCCCCTATATTCATCTGTCCATAAAAAAAACCCTAAATATTTAAACCCTGCTTTCCCCCACAGCAAACCACCAGGAAGTGAAGGACTATTAGAGTCTTGACCACACCACACAGCATCACTTTTCTCCCAATTAACTTTGGCAGAAGATGCTTTACCATAACATTCCAAAGCCGTTTTTAAACATTGAACATCACTATGAGTTTTGATTAAAACCGTGACATCATCTGCATATGCAGAGAGCTTAATAATACTCTTAAACTCCAGTGTATTGACTTGTAAGCCTGTTAGCTGTTCTCTTAATTTACATAGTAAAGGCTCAATGACTATACTGTAAAGTTGACCTGATAAAGGACAACCTTGCCTAATGCCTCTGTTGACCTTTACAGGAATACTGAGGCCACCAGCTATTTTAATCATACACTGTGCTCCAGCATACAGCAGTCTTGCTTTGGAAATAAAATTGTCCCCAAAACCAAAAGCTTTTAAGGTATCAAAAAGAAAAGTGTGATCAACTCTGTCAAAGGCCTTTTCCTGGTCCAATGAAAGAAAACACAAATTAGTATTATTGTGAGAAGCAAAATCAAAAATATCACGTACCAGATGTAAGTTATCTATTATAGATCTATTTTTTACACAATAAGACTGATCTTTATGTATAATCATATACAATACATTATTTACCCTACTGGCCAGACATTTGGAAAAAAAATTGTAATCAGAGCCTAGAATTGCTAGAGGTCTCCAGTCCTTTAAAAGAGTAAGGTCACCTTTTTAATATAAATCATCAAAATAATCATTTCCAATAACATTCCAAAAAAACTTATAAAATTCAGCAGGTAAGCCATCCAATCCTGGCGTACGTCCAGAGGAAAGTCCCATAGCAGCAGCAGTGACCTCTTTGAAAGTGAGTTCAGTCTCTAAGAATTGCTTATGTTCCACTCGTAACCTTAAAATTTGCTAGTTTGTTATTTTATTTTATTTCACTAGTTGATTATTTTATTTGGGGAAAAAGAAACAGATGTCAAACAATAATAATTTAAGAAAATGTTTTATACATTTTTATTTGTCTTATACAAAGTTTTATATATATTGGTGTAGAGGTTATTTTGTGCTCCTGCCTCTTTAAGGCAGAGCACACTGGGAAAAGAAAAAAAAAAGGAGAGAGGGGAAGTGAGTTGTATGCGAGACGAGTTAGGCAGCTGTTCATGCTGTTATGCCGATGCTTCTGATTAAAGAAGAAACGTGAATTATCACCATTGTAACCCGTGTTTTATCTATGTTTCCCACAATGAAGAGACTGGAGTAATCGCCGATGCGGCATCAAGAAATAAGGGTTACAGACTGGTGGCAGGTTTCAAGTTCAAGAGTTTCTGGAAGTTTCCCGGCAGTAGCATTTAACTACGACGGCGCATTTCTAATGCACCGCGAAGCGTAGTGGTAAGTGAACCTTGAAGTGACATTTGGTCTGTTTAAGGGACTATTTCATCACTCGCTTCGTTCGAAGTTAACAGTACCTAATCGACGGGAAAATGTCTATTGATTCTCGCGCGCTTCCCGCACGCGCCTCGTCTCTCAACGGGAGCGATGATGACGAATTGGACAGTACGACTCACCGTTAGTCTAATCATACAACAAAGGTGCTGCACTTCAAAGTCGATCTTCCACCATGTTTCCATGGGGACGGTAAGGACAAAGACGGTTTTTCCTTATGGAAAGCCCGATTAGAGCTTGCTGTTAAGGCTTGTGCTGATGCACAGACACAGGATTTGGCCGCCATTTTGCCTACGCGGTTGAGTGGAGATGCTTTAGCTTACTGGCTCTCCCTGTCTCCTGAGATACAACAAGACTATGAACAGTGTGTTGCTGCATTAAATGACGTTTTTGGACGGAAGCAATTTTTGCTACATTTTCAGACTTTTGTGAATGCCAGACCGCGTATGCCCAAAGAGCCTTTGGAAGTATTTGCAGCTGAGATTACAAGACTGGTTTTGGAAGCATTTCCAAATTATGGTGAGTCCGCCATTACTATGGAAAGATTTAGACGGTTCATAGCCGGTCTTGACCCTGTTCTCCAGGCAAAATGTCATGAGCATGGCGCTACTAGCCTAGAAGAAGCGTTAACTATTGCTTGTAAGTGGGAACGAGCACAGGAAGTTCTCAGGCTAGCACCCCTTTCCCATCTCAGTCAAATGACCAGCCTGACGCTAAATTCATCGTCAACTTCACCTAGTGGTGAATCGCTTTCTGCTATGGTATCCACAAAGACTGCATCATCTGACATTTCATCAGAAATCATGACTGCCGTAAAGCAACTAACTGCTGATGTTAAGACTCTAAGGATGGAAGTCGGTCAATTAAAAAGACAGCAGGAGCCCAGTTTTCAACATGCTTCCTCCAGACAGAGAGGCTACTCACCTGAACGTGATAGAGATAAACATCGTTACTCTCCGCTCTCATCTCCAAGGAGATACCAATCGTCACCTGCATCATCTCCATATCGTCAAGAGGAGCCTTACTCCTCCATCCACCGAGACGGTGACAGACATCGAGGCTATAGAGACCGTCACGTCAGTCCATCTCCACATTATCGAGAACATCACATCAGCCCGTCGCCACATTATAGAGAACGCCACGTCAGCCCGTCTCCACATCACCATGATCGTTACGTCAGCCCATTGCCACATCATTCGGAACGACACGTCAGCCCGTCTCCACGTCACCGTGATCGTTACGTCAGCTCATCGCCACATCATCGGGAACGCCACGTTAGCCCATCGCTACATCATCGAGATCGTCAAGCCAGCCTGCCTCCACATTATGGTGCTCAACATGCCGTCCCTTCTCATCGTCATAGCCAACATATCGGCCCGACTCTACATCATCGTGATTATTTCAGACCGACATCTGATGATCGCTTGCATCACGCCTCTCATCTGCAGGATCATCATGTGACCGAAATGCCCTCCAACAAGTTTGCTGGTGAGAGATATGGCCCACGATCTTCTGGTGACCATCTACCCTCGTCTGGTGATCATCATGTCAGTTTCGGAGATGAGGATGTTGAACAGCAGGGAAACGTCTGGTAGCAGGTACTATGGGCCAAGTATCTGCTGAGTCTATGAGTGGGCCCAAACAAACTGAACTGGTAACTTCTGTCACTCCCACACCTTATGTTTTAGCAAACATCACGCTGAAATTGACCTCAGGGAGAATCATTTAAAATTGTGGAACTGGACTGTTCCTTTCTTGTGTTCACAGCATATAGTCCCTGTTACGGTTGTGACGTAATGCAGCTATGTGTTTCTGCTGTTGTTGCTGCTGTCTCCTTCTCCTTTAGGATTGGTCCTGGATCTAATGCAACGCTCTGGGTGGTTGGACCAGAGAAGAGGCTTGGACTATAAATTCCCCGGAATTCCTGTAGAGGGTGCTCTCTGCCTCTTTGATTGCCCCGGTGTTGTACTGTGTGTTTGTCAGCCGGTGAAAATGTATCCCAATCGTGTGATTTATGTGCTCTTAGCTTGTGTTAGCAGAGTATTGTGTAACCACTTTGATACTGTGTGATCTGTACCCAACACATCAGTGCCCGTGATCGTATCTGTTTGTTATGATTAATTTGAGAAGCCGTAGGGGGTGAGTGCCTTGTTTTCTTTGTAGGCCGTAAGGCCGTTCTTTTCTCCTGGTTATTGTGATAGTTAAGGAGATAGGGTATTTCATTGTATGTTTTGTTTCTTTTCTTTGATTCACAGGAAAGGTAGTTTTCATGGGAAAGTTAGTTCTGTTTGGTTTATTGTTTTGGCATTAGCTCACCCCTGAAGATCTTGCTTCTAATCTTTTCCCCTGTTTGTTTGATTCTTTGATTTTGTATTTTCAAGATATTGTTTTATGAATGTTAACACAATGCAGCCCTGAAAACAACGCAGAGGGCAAGAAAATAGCAATAAACTCAAGCTAACTAAAGGAATTGGTTTTGTTGTTTATGTTACACTCTGACCTAGACCAGGGATCGTAACAGTCCCTCTTAGGAGTAGTGCTGTGACTTTAGAGCCCATTTTGATCCCAGCCAGGTCGCAGATGAACGTTTTTGCAAAAATTCAGCCCAATATTGGAGAAAAAGAGTTCACATGCAATTATGTTGGAATTTTAGACCCCGAAATTCAGACAGTACCTGGTCTTTTTGTAGCACGTACCGTAACCTCTGTAAGAGCAGGCGTGACTTGTGTTCGAGCTATGAATCCGACTAGTGAGGATTTTCATGTTCCCTGTGGCACGAGGCTAGGTGATTTCCATTCTTTAGTCTCTCAACCAGGTAAAGAATACACAATGTTGGAACCCACAGTAGCTCAAATACAGACTCAAATTGAGCCCTGCCCAAAACCCAAGGTAGACCTCGGTCAATCTGCATTGGACAGAGAACAACAGACTCAGCTAGAGACCATGATTGTCAAATATGCAGATATCTTCAGTGCAAATGATTATGACTATGGTCGTACAGATTTGGTCAAGCATACCATCCGTACTGGGGATGCGCAGCCCATCAAGCAGAGGGCTTATAGAACATCGCCACACATGCGAGCTGAGATAGATAGGCAAGTTCAGCAGCTCCTTTCTCATGATGTAATCGAAGAAAGTTGTAGTCCTTGGGCTTCCCCTGTCGTCTTAGTAAAAAAGAAAGATGGCAGTTACAGGTTCTGCATTGATTTCAGGAAGCTTAATGCAGTCACTGTAAAAGACTCGTACCCCTTACCCCGATCATCAGACGCTCTAGACAGCTTGTCAGGTGCATGTTGGTTTAGTACGATGGATCTGTCAAGTGGATACTGGCAAGTTGAGCTAGACTCTATTGATAGGGAGAAAACTGCGTTCAATACAGGCAGTGCTTTATATCAATTCAAGGTTATGCCGATGGGTCTTACGAATGCCCCTCCGACTTTCCAACGACTGATGGAGCTGGTGCTTCGTGGACTTAATTGGAAAGTTTGTCTTGTGTACCTTGATGATGTATTGGTGTTCAGTCGGACTTTCAGTGAACATCTTAACAGTCTTGAGGAGGTTTTCAGTCGATTTCGTTCGGCAGGTCTAAAATTGAAGGGTAGTAAATGTCATTTTGCTCGCAGTGAAGTGTCTTACTTAGGTCATGTTGTATCTAGTCAAGGTCTCCAGCCAGATGAAAAGAACCTGGACAAGGTCCGGTCATGGCCTACCCCCAGGACTGTCACGGAGGTGAGAGCGTTTGTTGGCCTGTGCTCATATTATAGAAGGTTTGTCAGGAATTTTTCTATAATAGCTACACCCCTTCATGCTCTAACTCAAAAAGGTGCTGTCTTTAAGTGGTCGAGTGAATGTGAGGATGGTTTTAGATCACTGAAACATGCCCTCACTAATCCTCCCATTGTAGCTCACCCTATATTCACACAGCCTTTTCTGCTATACACTGATGCTTCTCATGATTGTGTAGGTTCGGTGCTCGCTCAGACGCAGGATGGGAAGGAACGAGTAATTGCGTATGCCAGTCACACTCTGACTCCTTCTGAAAAGAAATGGTCAACTTATGACCGTGAGCTGTGGGCTGTGGTGTGGTCTGTCCGACATTTCAGACATTTCTTGTCAGGGGCCCCATTCAAAATTATTACCGACCACAAACCCTTGTTGTATCTGAAAAAGGCAGCAGTTGATAATGATCCGACAGGTAGAAGAGCACGTTGGATACTTGAAATGGACGTGTATGACTTTACCATTCTACACAGAGAAGGACAGCAGCATAGTAACGCTGATTCCTTGTCGCGGTGTCCTAGCTTGCCTGTGACAGAAACAAAAGCAGTGCAATGTGTCATTCTAGGCCATACCACTGCTGAAAGAGTTTCCTCTTCTGCTGAAGAGCCAAAGGTTTGTGGAGTTCTTCCTGACATGAGTCCGACATTGTCAGTTGATTTGGCTGAATTACGAGCTCAGCAAAAAGCTGACATTTGTCTTAGTGCTGTCATCGACTGGAAAGAGAATGATAATCAAAGGCCACCATTAGGCAGACTCAAACGATCCCCTGCCACACTGAGGAAACTCTGGCATGAATTCCCCAAATTATCAGTCCAGGAGAGTATATTGTGTCGCAGAGTAAAATCATCTCCTCATAGCCCTCCTGCTTACCAAGTAGTCTTGCCTGAGGTACTCATACAAACAGCTCAAGTGTTTTCATGGCGAGAAGTTTAGCGGACATTTGAGTGCTGAGCGTACTTTGTTGAGAGCCAGGAAAATGTATTATTGGCCGTACATGTCTCGTGATATCCATACATTCTGTGCTGAATGTTTATCTTGTCAGTCCTGTGCTTCTACCACTCCTCATGAAAGGACCCCGTTACAGTCGATCAATGCGGAAAGACCATTCCAAAGAATTGCTGCTGACATCACTGAGCTACCTGTTACTTCACTTGGGAATAGGTATGTTTTAGTTGTAATGGACTATTTTACCCGCTTTGTCAATCTGTACCCCCTAAAAGACCAGCGTGCTACAACTGTAGCACAGTGCATCTTTGAGGATTACATTAAACAGCATGGGGTACCTTAGATATTCCATACAGACCAAGGTAGACAGTTTGAGTCCGATTTGGTTAAACATTTGTGCAGTCAACTTGGCATTGAGAAAACCCGTACCTCTCCCTACCACGCCCAATGCGATGGCATGGTCGAAAGACTGAATCGAACATTGAAAGACCAACTCGCAAAATACATTTGTGAAAGTGGGGGTGAGTGGGATGTGTATCTGCCACAAGTGGAACTGGCTTATAACTCCAGTGTTCATTCCAGCACCGGGTTCTCTCCTTTCTTTCTTGCACATGGCAGAGAACCACGACTACCTGCCGATATCCTTTTGAACTGTAGTCCTACTGTCACTTCCTGTACACCAGGTACCCCTGCGGACTATGCCCGAGATGTGACTACACGTTTGTCCTATGCTTTCCGAGATGCTACTGCGCAGTCCACTGCAGCTAAGCTTAATCAGAAATGGCAGTATGACAAAAAGACATTTTTCCACCCACATAAGCCAGGGGACTTCGTGTTTTTGGATGACCCAGCTCAGAAGCAGAATAAGCTGGCTCCAAAATGGAAGGGGCCGTATAAAATTCTGAGGAGAATGGACAAGGATGACAGCCCTGGGGTAACTTATGAGATTACAGATCCAAGGAATCCCCAGTCAAGACGGTGGGTGGTACATCACAATCGCCTAAAGCCTTACAGGGGTTCCATAGGGAATTTGCATGCCAGTTCCTTTCCAGTATCTGTGCCTCATGTGGTGGATAGTGCTGTGGCCCCTCACTCAGTTCCACTCACTGCATTGTCAGGAGCTTTGCCTTTCCGACCCACTACCCCACCTTATGTGCCTCATCCACTTGAAAAGCAGATTGCCCTTGGAGCAAGAACTGAATGTTCAGCTCAAACTGTTTCTTTGTCTCAGCCAGAAATCTGTGCCACAGCCTAGTGTTTGCCCTACAGCCTCTCAGGCCTCGGGGAGGGTCCTATTGCCATCAGAGGACCCACCTCAACTGACTCGAAGTGGCCGCATGGTTAAGAAACCTGAGAAATTTAAAGATTTTGTTTGTTGATGTGTTATGCACAAATTAGTTGTATGTGCACTGTACTGTTACTTTACTGTATAACACATAATTTGATTTTTCATACAGGATAAGGAATGTGTATTATTCTAGGTGTGTTGGTAATATACATTTTGATGCACTATTGCATATGCACTGTTGGTGTTGTCATGTTAATAAGCTGTTGCGATGTTGTAGAGAGAAACGAGGACGTTTCTTTGATAAGTAGGGGAAGACTGTAACCTTAAAATTTGCTAGTTTGTTATTTTATTTTATTTCACTAGTTGATTATTTTATTTGGGGAAAAAGAAACAGATGTCAAACAATAATAATTTAAGAAAATGTTTTATACATTTTTATTTGTCTTATACAAAGTTTTATATATATTGGTGTAGAGGTTATTTTGTGCTCCTGCCTCTTTAAGGCAGAGCGCACTGGGAAAAGAAAAAAAAAAAAGGAGAGAGGGGAAGTGAGTTGTATGCGAGACGAGTTAGGCAGCTGTTCATGCTGTTATGCCGATGCTTCTGATTAAAGAAGAAACGTGAATTATCACCATTGTAACCCGTGTTTTATTTATGTTTCCCACGATGAAGAGACTGGAGTAATCGCCGATGCGGCATCAAGAAATAAGGGTTACACACTGTTAAAACAGGAAGATCTTGTAGCAGTTGATTCCTGCGCAGTTCATCTGATTTGTCAGCAGCATATAATTTCGAATAAAAATCCACAGCAAGTTTGCTGTGATCTCGGAGGAAGCGTGAACATTGGAGCAGAGGAAGTGGGGGCCAGCAAACAGGCGTGGCACCGTGAGTTCGGGAGAAAGAGCACAACGACGCAACTGGAACGAGGGAATCACTGGACAATAAGATCGTTTATGAGAGACTGTGAGTTGTTCAAAACAATCTCTATCCTCTTGTATCTACGGGACTCCTTGATGCGAATGCCAGGTCAGGAAATGGGCGACGGCCCTCTATGTGTATATTTCCCACTGAGTGCTGAGATGAAGTGATGTGATGCACTGTTTGGATGTGTGAAGTGTGAACTTAAACCCGCTGGATGGCCATTGCTTACCTGAGCTTTCTGTCACGTCCTAAATACTTAAGAGGAGGCTAACACTGTTGTACTTTACAGATGTTGAGTGTATTTTCTGACAGCCTATTGAGAAGAGGGACACGTGTAGTGAATACCCAACCGACTGCTTGCAGTGAAACAGTGAAGCTCCCCCGCCGTAAGTTCTCTGTCTGTCATCTATGAAGAAGAGGATTACGTGCCGTATACTCACCTGTCTGCTTTGCAGCGAAGCTCCCCCGCCGTAAGTTCTCTGTCTGTCATCTATGAAGAAGAGGATTACGTGCCGTATACTCACCTGTCTGCTTTGCAGCGAAGCTCCCCAGCCGTAAGTTCATTGCCTGTCATCTATGAGGAAGAGGATTACGTGCCGTATACTCACCTGTCTGCTTTGCAGCGAAGCTCCCCAGCCGTAAGTTCATTGCCTGTCATCTATGAGGAAGAGGATTACGTGCCGTATATTCACCTGTCTGCTTTGCAGCGAAGCTCCCCAGCCGTAAGTTCTCTGTCTGTCATCTATGAAGAAGAGGATTACGTGCCGTATACTCACCTGTCTGCTTTGCAGCGAAGCTCCCCAGCCTGAAGTTTCCCAGCCGTAAATTCCCTGCCTGTCACCTGTGGAGAAGAGGAGTACGTGCCTGAACGTTCACCTGGCTGCTTGGCAGTGGAGCTCCCCAGCCGTAAGTTCTCTGTCTGTCACCTGTGGAGAAGAGGAGTACGTGCCTGAACGTTCACCTGGCTGCTTGGCAGCGAAGCTCCATGGCCTGAAGCTCCCCAGCCATAAGTTTTCTGTCTGTCACCTGTGAAGAGGAGGATTACGTTACCTGTACACTCACCTGTCTGCTTGGCAGCAAAGCTTCTCAGTCGTGAGTTCTCTGTCTGCCATCTGGGAAGAAGAGGTGGACATACCCGAAACGCACATCTGGATTGTCCTTGGACGGAACGATCCTGCGCAGAAGACTCTACCTCTAAATCTTTTATCTCATTTTATATTAAATTATTATTCACTTAAAGTCTTGTTGTCTGTCCTCCTTGCCTGGCCTCTGTCCGACTCCCCAAGGGTGGTACTGGTTCTGAGGTGTGGTGTAGCCCGATTAGCCGCCCCGACCTGTAACACATACATCAGTTTTTCTTGTCCTGCTTTTCGCTCCAGATTAAAGAAGTAAGAAGAAGGTCCATCCATGTCTCTTATTGTTAAGAAACGACTTCGTACGAGAGCTCCTTTAACTTTTTCATTTAAAAAGGAGCTCAACTGATTTTTCCTTTTAGTCCACAGTTCTTGTAGATTACCAGCATCGTCATTCATACTCTTTTCAATGTCCATAATCTCTTTTTCCAACAACGCTAATGTCTTTTTCAAAATTAAGGCGGTATGAGATGCATACTGTTGACAAAACCCTCTTATGTGCGCTTTACCAACTTCCCACCACTGAATAATATCTTCATAAAGACATTTTTCATTTTTC
>JAPDVR010000010.1:50215620-50263120 GCA_026230005.1 Gila orcuttii
TATTCAGTTCAATTCAATTCACTTTTACTTGTATAGTGCTTTTAACACCCAGCTCTTTAACTGTAGAGGATGATGTAACAGTTCATACAAGAGATTCTGTTCACCGGTTTTTGGTCCAATAAGTAATACCTCATCTTATCTGAATTTAATTGAAGAAAATTACAGGTCATCCAATATTTTATATCTTTAACACATTCTGTCAACTTAGATCATTTGAAGATTTCATCTGGATGTGATGAAATATATAACTGAGTATCATCGGCATAACAGTGGAAACTAATTCTATGTTTTCTTATAATATTACCAAGTGGCAGCATATACACTATATTGCCAAAAGTATTGGGACACCCCTCCAAATCATTGAATTCAGGTGTTCAATCACTTCCATGGCCACTGTTGTATAAATCAAGCACTAGGCATGCAGACGCTTCTACAAACATCTGTGAAAGAATGGGTCGCTCTCAGGAGCTCATGAACTCAAGCGTGGTACCCTGATCGGTTGCCATCTGTGCAATAAGTCCATTCATGAAATTCCCTCCCTACTAAATATTCCACGATCAACTGTTAGTGGGATTATAACTAGTGGAAACAATTAGGAACAACAGCAACCCAGCCATGAAGTCAGACCTGCCAACATGTACGCATTTTGCGTAGCGGATACGCGTTTTGACCTCAAAGTACGCTGGTACGATTTGTCACTCTAAACTACGCAAAAACCTGGTGACGCGCCTCTGTGCACGCGCAGTCCTCAAATCAAGCAACAGCAAAAGAAGAAGAGTTCGACCAATCATAGCGCTGAGTTCATTCCCCAAATAGCAAGGGAGGAAGATTGACAGATGCGTAAGACCTATCATTAAAAAGAGAATGAAAATCGACAGCAATAAAGTTATCCCGCTCGATCCCTCTTCCGCCGTCTGACTGAGTTCGTCAACGAGGACAGTACAGTAGTCACAGTACTTCTGACTCCTGAAGGTAAACGGGCTGGGGTGGATGTGGAAAGTTGAAATATTGTATTGAGTTAACTAAATCTGGATTCGATGATCACATGAGTGATCGCAATCGCATGTATTATCTTAAAATACTCCGTAATTCATCATGGTCACTCAGATAAGAGGAAAACATCATTCATCCATGCAAATTATAAAATGCTTAAGTAATGCTTAACAGTAAATCTGAATAAAATTTAAATCGCTATGGCTTAGTGATTATGACAGTTCTGTGATTTGTGGATTACTGATAAAACGCGAGTCTGGAGAAACAGGCGTTTATTTATTCATTCTCAGTGTTGAGAAACGTAGCCTGCATGTGTTACGTTATTGCGTTAATAATAACTAAACCAATGTTACATATTTATTTTGTATGAAAACTAGCGCGTTAGTTACTTATGGATTAAAAAGTACGTTGTATCAGTGCTGCGCGAGCTCTCTCACAAACACTGACGCGCGCACGCAGAGAGAGAAGATGATTGTAAAATGAAAATAGACGGGCTAAGTTTAAATTTTGTTCTTGGTTGTGTTTTTTTCTGAAAAAATGTCAGAAACCATTTTGTTTGATCCATCCGTGTTTTTTAAATTCGTTAAATGACGGACGTTTTACTGTCAACACAGCCCTCAGTATATGTCGGATTCGTCTAACTTATTGTCTACTTGATATTCTCTTTAGAATAAGTGGTTCGTTTTGCTATTATTGGACTCCTGTCTATTCATTGTCAACTATTTTCTATAAATATGTTTGTATTGGCTTACGTTTATTCAGCTAATGCGTGTCCTGTTTAAAATGTACAAATGCAAAGACACCACGTCTCAAATAAAAGCCTTTTTTTCCTGTGAGATTTAGTATCATATTTGGATATTGGAATAATAAATTATGTAGCCTATCTAGGGGTTTCTTAATTTTAGACTATTGACCAGCACACATTATATACAATGCAATATTAATAATGAATAAAAAAAATTATTTATTTTTTTTAAAAAAATAATTTTTTTTTTTTTTTTTTTTTTTAATTTTAAAAATTACACAGGACCCCATTCTGTGTAATGGCTGCACAGAGTATTATATTACCCCCACGTTGCCCTAGGACATTGACTATAGCCCTGTGGCCAATGATGTTTCTTCCCCTCCTTCGTGTTCTCGTCAGGTTGAACCCAGCCTCATCTACGTAAATGAACTCATGCTGGATCTCCTCTCCATCCATTCGTAAAACTCTCTGAAGAACAGTGTCAGGCAAAATTGTGTAGTTCAGTGTAAATCTAGTATACATATTACAGTACAGTAAAAGATTATGAGACAGTATGCAAGATCACGCTGCTAAAGTGTTCTGTGAACATAGGAGGCCTTCCCCCTTTTTGTTCCTGACCCTCAATCCTATGTAGAAAAAAAACAGTATACAATAGTACAGTAATTTCACAGGAAAAGGTAACAGAAGTGCTGATAGTGCATAGAATACAGTACTGTAAGCAGTTACTGAAATCGTGCAGATGTTTTTGATATGATGATATTTTTACAATACCAATTTTCCAGTCGAAATGTTCTTATCACACTTGCCACTGTGTATCGGCTTAGATTTGGCTGTACTCGCAGTCCAGCCTCCCTCAGCGTCAGGCCGTGGTTGACAACGTGGTCAACCAGTGTTGCGCGGATCTAATTTTTCAGATTCGGTCCTCTTTGAGCACCTTCTTGTCTTCCTCTTCCACTTCCTCTTCCTCTTCCTCTACCTCTACCTCTACCTCTACCTCCAGCATGGCCTCCATCTCTTCCTCTGTTGATTCCTCCTCTGTTGATTCCTCCTCCTCTTCCTCCCCTTCCTCCTCCTCCTTGTCCTCCTCCTTGTTCTCCTCCTCGTCTTACTCTTTCTCTGACTCTTTCCATTGTGCTTGAAGACCGATGAACTCACCTGCTGCTTTTTATAGTGCTTATACACCTGATTGGTGTGTCTACAATTAAGCAAACAAGTGTTTGCACACCTGATGACTGTGTTGAACCAATTGGTTGGACGGTGCGGCAATTTGACAGTCAGTGCTTTGGTATTTCAAGGAAGTCACTTCATGATAGATTTTTGTGTGTAAGGTATGTTAAGTGTGTTTAATGTTTTGCAAATCACTGTGTGTAGAGTTTTGCAACAAGTGTGAGGTTGACAATGTGCTTATAGTTGTGCAAATATGGGCTGATGTTTTGCTTCTTGAGTGTAAGGTTTTGCTAATAGTGTACTACTTTTAATTTTAGTGTGTAAGCAATCCAAAAAAACTGTAATGCTTCAGCATACCAAGACACTGTGGACAATTTCATGCTCTCAACTTTGTGTGAAGAGTTTGTGGATGTTCCTGTTCCAGCATGACTGCGTTCCAGTGCACAAAGCAGGAACCATGAACACATGGATGAGGAGGATGAGGAGTTCAAGCAGGAACCATGAACACATGGATGTTTGGTGTGGAGTAACTGGACTGGCACAGAGTCCTGAACCCATCCCGATAGAACAGTTTTGGGATGAACAACAGTGGAGACTGACAGCTTCTCGTCCAACATCAGTGCCTGACCTCACTAATGCACTTCTAGAAGAATGCTCAAACATTCCCATAAACACACTCCTAAACCTTGTGGAAAGCCTTCCCAGAAGAGTTGAAGCTGTTATTGCTGCAAAGGGTGGAGCAACTCCATATTAAACCCTACGGATCAGTAATGGGATGTCATTAAAGTTCATGTGCATGTAAAGGCAGACGTCCCAAAACTTTTGGCAAGATAGTGTATATTGAGAATAGCAGAGGGCCTAACACAGATCCTTGCGGCACTCCGTAATTTACTGACATTATCTTAGATATTCTCCTTTTAAATAGACATAATGATAACGGTCTGATAGATATTATCTAAACCAGCTTAATGCCTGTCCCTGAATACCAGTGTAATTTTGTAATCTAAGAGTATTTTATGATCTATCGTGTCAAACGCAGTACTAAGATCAAGTAAAACTAGTTTTGGTCGTAAGCTAGTACTAAGTCATATGTAATATAGGTATGAAACGGCTTCAAGAACATTCTTGATTGTCTTGACAAACATTTTATCTTGTGTTCTTTCCCAGAATTCCCTGCCGCTCTTCCAGTATAGAGCGTGGACTGACCCATGTGTCGGGTATTTTAATGTCATTTGTCGGAAGTGTGTAGTTTTTTTTTTTTTTTAGCCATTTGCTGTTATTCTTCATTGTTCTCAGGAGGTTTTTGTCTTAAAGTTCATTGACTCTCTTGAGACTATACTGGCATTCAGAGCTTCAGGTATGATGCTCGCCGTATCCATGGTTACACACACACTCAGGAAATCCCTGGTTATGTATCCAGGTGTGATAAACCTAGAATCATCTGTGAGTGTGTGACAGTGACCGGTGTGTGTGTGTTAAGGTTCAGTTCTCTGTGAGTGTGTGACAGTGACCGGTGTGTGTGTGTGTGTGTGTTCAGGTTCAACATGACTGTGAGTGTGTGACAGTGACCGGTGTGTGTGTTCAGGTTCAGTTCTCTGTGAGTGTATGACAGTGACCGGTGTGTTTGTTCAGGTTCAGCATGACTGTGAGTGTGTGACAGTGACCGGTGTGTGTTCAGGTTCAGTTCTCTGTGTGTGTGTGTGTGTGTGTGTGTGTGTGTGTGTGTGTGTGTGTGTGTGCTCAGGTTCAGTTCTCTGGAGGATTGGTCACTGATGACGTTCTCTGCGTGGTTCTGACCGGGTTCTTCCGGTCCACAAGCCTGAGCTTCTCCACTCGCCGCCCACTGCTCGTGAGGGAAACCTCAGTGTTTTCAGTTAAAGATAGAAGATGTGTGATGATGAATACAGCAGAAGAGACACACACACGACAGACGGAGGAGGGCGAGAAACCTGGAGAATCCACCGGACAAACCATTTAAGGCGGAAGAGCACATGCTTCAGAAACCACTCATCGATCATACGCGTGTGTGTGTGAGTGTGTGTGAGTGGGCATGTTTAGCTATACTTGTGACCAAATGTCCGCACAAGGATAGTAAAACTTGAGATTCCCTACTTTGTGAGAGTTTTTGCTGGTCCTCACAAGGAAAATGAAAGCTATAGCATAAGTTCTGCCAGGAAGACTTAATTGCTACGTCACTTATTGCCTTCACATCTATGCAATCACGTCCTTATACTCGATGTATAAAAGATCAGTACTTACACATGTTTGAGTTCGCAGATGCTGACGCGACAACTACCCCCCCACACACACACACCACCGCCCCCCGCTTCCCCACCTCCACTACCTCCACCAGGATGGTCCTGTCCACACCTCCAGAGGGGGGGTCGGCTGCGCCCTCGGATTATGAGCTACGGACGGGGCCTACGCCAAAGAACTTTATAAATAAGTGTGTGTGTGTGTATTTTCTGTGTTTGTGTGTGTGTGTATGTGTGTGTGTATTTTGTGTGTGTGTGTATTTTCTGTTTGTGTGTGTGTGTATTTTCTGTGTTTGTGTGTGTGTGTGTGTATTTTCTGTGTTTGTGTGTGTCCGCGTGTGTGTGTGAGTGTGTGTATTTTCTCTGTTTGTTTGTGTGTGTGTGTGTGTGTGTGTGTATTTTCTGTGTTAGTGTGTGTGTGTGTGTGTGTGTGTGTGTGTGCGTGCGTGCGTGCGTGTGTGTGTGTGTTTTCTGTGTTTGTGTGTGTGTGTGTGTGTGTGTGTGTGTGTGTGTGTGTGTGTATTTTCTGTGTGTGTGTGTGTGTGTGTGTGTGTGTGTGTGTGTGTGTGTGAGTGCGTGCGTGTGTGTGTGCGTGCGTGTGTGTGTGTGATGTTGAAGTTCAGCCTCCACTCTTAGAGAAGTGTTTTTAGAGTCGATATGAAATGATTCACACCCTATTTTACTAACATTGATCTGATACTAAGCATCAACATTAACATGAACTAAGTAATTTATAATCTGTATAATAATATCAACTACATGATTGTTTACTATATACTGTAACAATATTATCACACAGCTCTCTGTAAGTTATGAAAATATAAAAATATTATGAACATAAACATCATTTTCAGGGAAGCTGCTTTGAAACAATGTGCATTGTGAAATATTCTTTACTTGCCTTGACTCAATATTTAATTATAAAAATACTGATTTTCTCTATAAGAACAACTGCTATAATAGAATATGCCAATATCTCTCTCTGCTAGAACGTCTTGATTCTTTATGATTAGTAATAAACGTTTATATTCCCTTCTGTCAGCGAAGCTCAGATGAGCTCAGCACAAACTCTGTTGCCATGGAAACTACGGCCTTCAGTGTGGTAAAGCATGTGTGTGTTATCAGTCTTCAGTGTGGTAAAGCATGTGTGTG
Organism: Gila orcuttii; assembly: GCA_026230005.1. Lineage (NCBI taxonomy): Eukaryota > Metazoa > Chordata > Actinopteri > Cypriniformes > Leuciscidae > Gila > Gila orcuttii. The sequence continues at coordinate 50,221,933 of JAPDVR010000010.1, forward strand.
TTATCAGTCTTCAGTGTGGTAAAGCATGTGTGTGTTATCAGTCTTCAGTGTGGTAAAGCATGTGTGTGTTATCAGTCTTCAGTGTGGTAAAGCATGTGTGTGTTATCAGTCTTCAGTGTGGTAAAGCACGTGTGTGTTATCAGTCTTCAGTGTGGTAAAGCATGTGTGTGTTATCAGTCTTCAGTGTGGTAAAGCACGTGTGTGTTATCAGTCTTCAGTGTGGTAAAGCATGTGTGTGTTATCAGTCTTCAGTGTGGTAAAGCATGTGTGTGTTATCAGTCTTCAGTGTGGTAAAGCATGTGTGTAATCAGTCTTCAGTGTGGTAAAGCATGTGTGTGTTGCACTGAAGCCGAGAGTAAGCAGTTTGAGCGTTAAGAATAATGTGTTGCACTTTTATTGTGTCTCCAGCCCCTGATGGAACATGTGCGCTGTGCATCACACACGTGTGTATGTGTGTGTGTGTGTGTGTGTGTGTGTGTGTGATCATGATGTTTGTGTTGTCTGGGTCGAAGGTCTGTGGAGGTCCTGGTCTCCATGGAGACCATTGTTAGTAAAGTTTCCGTGTCCATGGCGACGAGAAGTGATTTGGAGTGTCTGTGTGAAAGGTAATTATGAAAGCAGAACAGGAAATGATGTCGCCAGGAGGTTAAACAGGTGCAGAGGACTGAGGCCCTGGAGAACACAACACACACTCCTAACACAACACACTCCCAACACAACAGCCACACTCTGGAAGACGGGCCAGTAGATGTCAACACTCGAGATACATTAGAGAGAGACTCATTAAACATGATTACAGAAACTCCATGATGAAGTGTGTGTTTACTTGTAGGAAAGTCTAGTTGATCATTTCTCCACTGGCACCAGAAATGTTGTTCTTTGTTTAGGGGTAAAAAAAAGTTTGAAAAAAGTTTGCAGTGACTCTACAAAAATTCCTGATTTAGATTAGATTCCTGACTTGATTTTTAGTTGTTTGACCCCTAGAGTGACACACATACTTTTAAAACAAAACAATGATTATCTAGTCTCCAAGTCAAGGTTTAGTTACAACTCTGCAATAAAGCAAGATGGAAAGCAATGTATTGACATTGACTATTGATTTATAGGCTATATTAAAACACAGTGACATGCTATGGCAAGCCATTTTAGCTTTAATTCATTCACAGGATGCATTTTTATATCGATAATTAAATTTGTACCATTTAAAATGTGAATTCTTGATATTACGAATGTACTTTTTCTAGTAACAATGTCTATTTCTGATATCAGGAATTACATTATCATCAGTACTAGTTAAAGGATGGAGGATTGTAGTGGGAGCACTGGGGAGTCAGGTGTGACTGTGGCAATGGCTCATGGGTCAGGATCGGCTCTCTGTTCAATTTATCAATGCATTGGCACAGGGAGTTAATGGGGCTGTAGTCGTTAGGCGATAGGGCTAAGTAGAGCTGTGTGTCGTCTGCATAGCTATGGTAAGCGATTTGGTTATTTCTCATTATTTGGCTCATTGGGAGCATGTACAGGTTGAATAGAAGTGGCGCAAGAATTGAGCCTTGAGGGACTCCGCATGTCATGGATGTCCACTCAGACTTATGGCCTCCTATACTCACATAATAACCTCTCCCTACCAAGTATGACCTGAACCATTTTAGGACTATCCCGGAAAGCCCGACCCAGTTTTCCAGCCTGTCAAGAAGTATGTTGTGTTCGACAGTGTCAAATGCAGCACTGAGGTCGAGTTGTACCAGCACTGATAATGTGCCTGATTCAGTATTTAAGCGAATATCATTTATTATCTTTATGAGCGCTGTCTCTGTGCTGTGATGCGATCAGAAACCAGATTGAAAATTGTCAAAGTATCCATTTGAGCTTAAGAATTTGTTCAGCTGATTGAAGACAACTTTTTCAATGATCTTGCCTATGAAGGGAAGATTTGAGATCGGTCTATAGTTGTTTAATATGGTCTTATCCAGATTGCTCTTTTTCAGGAGGGGCTTGACAACTGCAGTTTTCAGAGAGTTTGGAAAACTCCCAGAGAGAAGTGAGGAGTGCTAGTATGTCACAGTCTGTCTGTGGTGAGCTCTGTGGGCAGGGCTCAGCGGAGATTGTGTCCGTGAGCAGAGGTCGTTGTGGCTGAGTGGTGTTATCATTGTCCTTGTGTGATATGTCAACCGCATGTCCATTCAGGTGCTGAAGTGAAGTCCTGTGGTCATTCATACTGTATTAAGGTGTGTGTGTGCCATTCAGGTTGACTGGATTGGCACACACTGCAGAAGGATGACGGAGGGAGAAGTAGATATTGTCCTTTAGCACTCTTGAACCATGTTTGTTTGGGTGGTGGCCATTCTGTTGAAACAGTTGTCTCTCATTCCAGAAAAGATTGAAGTTGTCAATGAAATTTTAGTCGACTAAATCTAGAAGTTCACTCCTTTTATATTGCAGGTTTTTTGCAGCCATGTATTAAGCCCAAGCAACTGTGAAAACCTGTTTGTTCCTCTTGCTGGGAGTGGTCCACTGATGAATGTTTGAACTTTCAGTCTTTTAAGTGTTTCAAAAAGTTCATTGAAATTACATTACATTACATTTATTCATTTAGCAGACGCTTTTATCCAAAGCGACTTACAAATGAGAACAATAGAAGCAGTTAAACTAACAGTAGGACAACAATAAGTAAGTGCTATGACCCCTCTCAGTTTAATTTAGCGCAGTTTTTTTTTAAATAGTAGAATAGAAGAGAAGAGAAAGTGTTAGTATTACTGAATCAAGTGCTGCCGAAAAAGATACGTCTTCAGCAGTTTCTTGAAAGTGGCTACTGACTCAGAAGCTCTGGTTGAGTTAGGCAGATCATTCCACCAACAGGGAACAGTCATGGTAAAGGTCCGAGAAAGAGATTTTGTGCCTCTTTGAGATGGTACCACAAGACGACATTCGCTAGCAGAGCGCAGGTTTTTCGATGGCACATAAGTCTGAAGTAATGAGTTTAGGTAAGAGGTAGCAGTACCAGTGGTTGTTCTGTAGGCCTAACCCCCCCAATTTTGTGAGGAGAGGAGTGACGTGTGCTCTCTTCGGATCATTAAAGACCACTCTGGCTGCAGCATTCTGGATCAATTGTAGAGCAATTGTTTGACAGAGCAAGCTGGAAGACCAGCCAGGAGAGCATTACAATAGTCCAGTCTGGATAGAACAAGTGCTTGGACAAGGAGTTATGTAGCATGCTCTGTAAGGAAGGGCCTGATCCTCCTAATGTTGTGCAAGGCAAATCTGCAGGACTGGGAAGTTCTAGCAATGTGGTCTGTGAATTTCAACTGATCATCAATTTCAACCCCAAGGTTCCTAGCTGACCTTGATGGAGTTATGGATGATGAGCCTAGCTGAATGGAGAAGTTGTGATGAAGTGTTGGGTTGGCCGGGACCACAAGTGGCTCTGTCTTCACAAGGTTTAGTTGAAGGTGGTGGTCCTTCATCCAGCCAGAAATGTCTGTCAGGTAGGCTGAGATACGAGCAGCGACCGTCGGATCGTCAGGCTGGAATGAGAGGTAGAGTTGCGTGTCATCAGCGTAGCAATGATAGGAAAAGCCATGTTTCTGAATCACAGATCCTAGTGATGTCATGTAGACGGAGAAGAGGAGTGGTCCAAGCACTGAGCCCTGAGGCACCCCAGTAGCTAAATGTTGGGTCTTAGATGCCACACCTCTCCACGACACCCTAAAGGACCTACCTGAGAGGTAAGAATCGAACCATTGGAGTGCAGTTCCCGAGATACCCTTCATTTTTAGGATTGACAGGAGGATCTGTGGTTAACTGTGTCAAAAGCAGCAGACAGATCCAGCAGGATGAGGACTGAGGATTTGGAAGCTGCTCTTGCCAGTCTCAGAGCTTCAATTACTGAGAGCAGGGCAGTCTCAGTTGAGTGTCCGCTTTTGAAACCAGACTGATTGTTTTCCAAGAGGTTGTTCTGTGTAAGAAAGGAGGAGATCTGGTTGAAAACAACTCGTTCAAGTGTTTTCGCGACAAATGGAAGAAGAGATACCGGTCTGTAACTTGTTAGATGTGCTGGATTTAGATTGGGTTTCTTAAGCAGTGGGGTTACTCGAGCCTGCTTAAAAGCTGTGGGAAAGGTACCAGTGTGAAGAGAGGTGTTTATGATGTGCGTGAGTGTGGGTACAACTGAGGAAGAAATGGCTTGAAGTAGATTAGTGGGGATAGGATCAAGCGGACAGGTGGTAGGGCGATTGGAAAGTAGGAGTTTAGAGACTTCCGCCTCTGAAAGTAGAGAGAAGGAGGGTAGAGAGAAGGAGGCACACCACCAATGTGTGCGTTTGCTGGTAAAATGTGTGTGTCAGTTTGTGGATTGGTAAATTGGCCGCTGATGGTGGTTGTTTTATCTATGAAGAATGTGGCAAAATCGTCAGCTGTTAGGGTTGATGAAGGAGGAGGAGGAGGATGGTTGAGAAGAGAGGAGAAGGTTTTGAAAAGATTGCTAGAGTCAGAAGAATTGATAATTTTGTTGTGATAGTAAGCCATTTTAGCAGTAGAGATATTAGCAGAGAAGGAAGAGAGGAGGGATTTATAAATCCCAGGTCTGTCGGATCTTTCGATTTGCGCCACTTCCTTTCTGCACCCCTGAGTTTAGTACAATGTTCGCGGAGAATATCAGATAACCAACGGGCAGAGGGTGTGGCGCGGGCTGGCCTGGAGGAAAGGGGGCAGAAGTTGTCCAAGCAGGATGTTAAAGTGGAGAAAAGAGTATCAGTTGCACTGTTGGTATCTAGTGTTGAGAGCTGATCAGGTGGAGGAGTGTGGATGAGACCAAAGAGGATAGGTGAGAGGGTGAAAGTGAGCGTAGGTTCCGTTGAAAGGTGACCTGTGGAGGGGTGTATGTTGTGTTCTGAGGCAGGCTGAGGTTGAGAGTGAGGAGGAAGTGATCTGAGGTGTGCAGTGGAGTGACCAGTGTATTGTCCGTGGAGTAGTAGCGCGTGTAGATAAGGTCCAGTTGGTTACCTGATTTGTGAGTAGCCACAGTAGATACTCGTTTGAGGTCAAATGATACAAGCAGGGTGTGGAAATCGGCAGCCTGAGGTTTTTCTAGGTGGATGTTGAAGTCTCCAAGAATTACGAGAGGAGTACCATCTTCAGGGAAGGATGAGAGTAGCACATCAAGCTCCTCCAAGAAACTGCCAAGTTGACCTGGGGGACGATATACAACTACAAAATGGATTTTAATAGGACAAGTGATGGTAATTGAATGTGATTCAAATGAGCTGTTGTCACACAGAGGTGGTAAAGGATCAAATTTCCAGTCATTTGAGATGAGCAGACCAGTACCACCACCCCTTCCGGTCAGACGGGGGGTGTGTGAGAAAGTGAAGTTAGTGGATAGGGCAGCAGGTGTGACAGTGTCCTCTGGTCTGATCCAGGTCTCAGTCAGGGCCAATAGACTGAGACCTGAATGACTTGAAAAAGATGTAATGAAATCAGCTTTGTTAACAGCGGACTGGCAGTTTCAGAGACCAATAGGAAAAGATAATAAAGTATTAGAAGACACCGGAAGTGTACGGAGATTGTTAGGATTGTACCGCCTCCGACGTGTGACATTTGATTTACGTATGTTAGTAATAGTAGGGATTTGAAAACACATAGTGTAAAGGAGCTCACAAACAGAAAGATCCGACGAAAAGTTGTAGAAGAGAAAGGAAACAACAATAAATAATAAACAAGAATTTAATACTCAAGAGCCTCCATATCCATATCCAATCCTTCTTAAGGAGTTCTGACTGCTCTTTGCGAATATCATTCTTCCCAACATGAATGATGAGTCGATTTGCAGTCTTATGTTTAATCAGAATGTTCTGAAGTTCCCTGTTTACATCAGAAGTTGTTGCTTGTGGAAGGCAGCACGTAGTTGTATCCCTGCTATTAATGTTTCTGATTATGGAGTCGCCCACTATCAGAGTCCTGGTCCCGGCTGCGCTCTGAGCTGAGTGCCGCTGTCTGCTCGACCTTGAGCCCCAGTTAGCATCAGTGTTAGCTACAGGCTGATTCAGTCTGTGTTCAATCACATTCATCACGTTTGGGGATTCCTCATCTACATTCATTAATATTTCAGATCTGTTCTCAAGATGTATAGGCGGTGGTAGGAGACCAGTATTTGCAATCCTTGTCACAGCCGTATCTGGGGTAGAGGATGCTACTGCGGCAATATGTGATGCCCGTGACAATCTGATGTCTCGAGTGCCTTTGGGTCTCGCTCCCTGTTTGTGCCATCGATTAGTAAGTCGATCGGCTTGTTTCTCTACACTCAGTATAGCCTGTCGAGGAGCACTAGATTCATGGGACTCACCGGCTGTATGCTGAGGGCGTCCATGACAAAGCGCTGTTGTGTGTTCCGTCTGGTTTGGTGGTCCCGCAAGTAACTTAGTTTCAAGAACTGCAATCCTTTGTAAAAGTCTGTGGCAGTTTGTGCAGCAAGTAGATTTTTGAACCAGAAGAGGCATTTTCTCTCTTATCCTTTTGAATGTAGGCAGTTGTGTTTTCCCTTCCCCGAAATGTAAGCTGATGGCTTTCAGTGGGAGGCTGGTCGGATAAAAGAATTCTGCTTTTTTGTGGTAATCTAAGCTTTGTCGTTTGAGCACTGTGCTGATTTGCTGAAGTTAAAATTAGGTGATAAAAGCAATATAAGTATATAATATAAGTATATAATATAGTATATAAAAATATAAAAGCAATAGAGCAAAGTGCGGAGCAGTAAGAACGAGCATCCGAACAGTAGCTGAGCAGGAAGTGTCTAGGTGCAGGTCCTCCATTTGATCTGGATACGGCCCGGATCCGGCTGACTAAATCATGCATTGTGGTCGTGTCTAGGTGCAGGTCCTCCATCTGATCTGGATACGGCCCGGATCCGGCTGACTACATCATGCGTTGTGGTCGTGGCCAGGGGCAGGTCCTCCATCTTATCTGGATACGGCCCGGATCCGGCTGACTACATCATGTGTTGTGGTCGTGTCTAGGTGCAGGTCCTCCATCTGATCTGGATACGGCCCGGATCCGGCTGACTACATCATGCGTTGTGGTCGTGTCTAGGTGCTTGTCCTCCATCTAATCTGGATACGGTCCGGATCCGGCTGACTACATCATGTTTTGTGGTCGTGTCTAGGTGCAGGTCCTCCATCTGATCTGGATATGGCCCGGATCCGGCTGACAACATCATGTGTTGTGGTCGTGTCTAGGTGCAGGTCCTCCATCTGATCTGGATACGGCCCGGATCCGACTGACTACATCATGCGTTGTGGTCATGTCTAGGCGCAGGTCCTCCATCTGATCTGGATACGGCCCGGATCTGGCTGACTACATCATGCATCATGACTACACTAAACCTCGGGATAAACAGAGAAATTAACATTAGCACAGAGGCCATTCTTCTTATGATGTAATGAGTACATCAGGTGTTATAGGAAGTGTTCCCTGTTCCGGCTGACCTAATTTATGCAGCCTAACAATCATTTACAGGTTTTTTTCGATTGCTAAATGACAGTGAGCACAACTGGAGCTACATGTGCAAAACTCTAACTACAGTCTGCACTACCAACAGTCACCCGCGCAAAGCGGACTTTTCCCTCCACAGACGCACGCCGGCAAACAAGGGATTGAACTTGCGCTCCCTGGGCGGTTCAGCGCAAAAAAGGAGGCGTGTTCCGGCGCAAACAATCCCTGGTGCTATTTTGCAGTTGTAACCCGTGTCGTGGCAAGTGTACTACCCTCACTCTCCTCAGTAAAAGATACAGAGGAGCGTGAAGAAAGACACTGCTTCAATCTATGGACCAGCGATCAGAAGACTAGAATTCGCTCAAGAGACCGTGTTAGCAGCAAAGAAGCACAGGGACACACTGTTTAAGTTGAAAAACAGGTAGGATATATTTAAAAGGAATAGCAAGCAATTAAAACGAAAGAAAATATTCAAAAAGACAATAAAGTTAAACTGTCACCACGTCAATAAAAGAAAATAAACCAGAAATAAATAAACTCTTATTTAAATCCTAATCATAACCCTTTAGTCTCTCTTTTTATGTACTATAATATATACTATTTATTTAATTTTAAATCTAACTTCACCTAATTAACTTTTATTTTGGTATAATTAAGATATAAGGTTTCCTTAGTTATTTGAGTTATTCCTAATATGGCTTATTTATATTAAGAATTAAGGTCTGATTTAAATGTAACTTTTCAATTTCAACCATTCAAATTACCTTTCAGTTCACTCTTATTACCCAAAAATAGTCAATGTGATATGAGATTGTACTAGTTCTCAGCTCCAGTTCAATGTTCCTTCACGAGATCCTTCTTCCGTAAACTCAAATTAACTCACGGTTCAGTAGGAAAGGAAGAGAAAACATGTACTCGATCCGACCACACAGTTCACAGTGCGATTCTCAGTTCGATCCTTATTTGGGCATGGCTCGCCAGTTCCTGCTTGCACCAACTCTCGAACTTTCGCCGCAAAGCAGGGACATCTCACGTGCAGCTTCCCCGATCCTCGTTCCGGAAAGCAGCATCCAAACTCAGCAAATAGAAAATGGCAGACAAAACCAAAAGAAAATCCAGAAAGGATATAAAAAGGGAATAGAAAGCCCAAGGGGGGGAAAAAAACCCAACCTTGAAAAGACAAGGCCAAAAGTACAATTAGGCACTCCTCTCAAAAATACACATATTACCACACTTAAGGCCCGTTCACACCAAGCACGATAACTATAAAGATAACGATAAAGATATAATTCTAAAAATCGTTCTCCATATTAAAGAATAACAGAGTTCACACCACAACTATAACGATAAATATATGAGGAACGATATCGTTGGGATCACTTTCAGAACGATTTTTTTCCAGCTGTCGAACGATAAAACACTGACAGCCAATCAGAATCCATTCTAATTTAAAGGTCTCGCGCATTTAAAATGGCAGATGACACTGCAGAGAAGTTAATCGTCGCGGTACGAAAGCCGCTCCCCACTCCATCCTTTTCAAGGATACGTTAAAAAAGATGGATATATGGAAAGCAATCGGTCGTATCCTGGGAATAAATGGTGAGAAGTATTAACGATGAGATATAATGCAGTTTAGCATAGTGTAACAAAATTACCTCAGGTAGGCTATCCAGCGCTAGTTTTGACAACATTGCTGAAGTTGCAGTGAAAAAGGCGTTGTATGCATAAAGGTGTTGACTAGGCGATGTTTTTATCCCATCATTGACTTCGTCAGCTAAATTCACTGTTAGATTAGATCGATTACACAAGACTTGCTAGATTCACTGTTTAGATGCGCTCGGAACATAGCATGCTGGCTGAGGACATCTGCTGGCAAAGACGTGTAAAGGCAATAAGAACAGCAAAAACATATTCAATGACATGTTGTAAGCAGCAATTATAATAAAATTTGGATTCTCCCAACTTTTCTCGTCTTTTAAGGATATCGTGTACCCAAAAGCGCCTGTTTTTCTTTTGATATTTTTTTGTAACGTAAAGCAGCAGCAGGTCATCCATTTTCGCTACTTTGAAACCGCAGCGCGGGCGTGCGCGTGCTTAGTATAAAAAGACCGTTATCGGTCGTTGGTGTGGACGCATATATAGTTATCTTTATCGTTATCTTTATAGTTATCGTGCTTGGTGTGAACGGGCCTTTAATATCAATATATACAACTATTAACATTTCAAACTTTTCATACAATATTAACACATCAACTTCTCATTTATATATAAAAAACAGGATTTCAAATGACGCGCTAGGCCTCATCTGCTCAGGCCTCAATAACTCAGTTATTTGACAAAATCTATAAATTCACATTTCACAAATTATCAAAAATAACTTCTCCCTTTATAATATCACTTATTTAACACATTTATGCAGAAATGTTCTATTATTTTTCCCTTTTTTACGGAAGATTGACTCTTACATAAATTTAGCTAAATATAACACACATATTTAGTATTTGAACACATTTTATCAGATATTTATTCATAAGAACCTTAATAATAACAATAAAACGAAAACTTCACTTACCAAGAGAACTCTAATCTCAGTTAGAAAAAGTTCACGGCAGCTCTCTCAGCTTTAGGCCCGTACTTCAATGCACGTACAAAAAGCTAGTTTCACTTTCACTCAAAATCATCTATCACAGTATCAAATTCTGTTTCTATTTCTCGAAATCTCAAAATCTCTATTTCTATTAACAAACTACTAGCTTGCTCACTCTAATTGACTTTCCTCTCTTCTCTTCTTGGATCGCGCTCCCTGCTTCTCTCGGAAAAATGAACACTGCGTAATCTCTTGACTCCACCCACTAAGGCGGGCCAACTCTGATTCGTCCATTAGGACCAATCATTGTCTCACTAAATCAAATCACTCTTCTCTAATTTATGTATTCTTATTTTCTCTTTTCTTTACAGATATTTAATAAAAATAACTGTTCATTCACATAAGTGTCAGTCTCTTTCTTTTCTATTTCAAAAATAAAAACATCTTTAGTAACCTGGGTTACACAGTTCCAGAAAACAATTGCTCCGCTGACCAGAAAAAACCTAGTCTAAAGTCAGTGGCGCGTTGCGCGTACATTCAGATGCTATTTTAAGCGCGCATGCTTGGCCATAATGTATGCGCATAAACAACGCGCATACACTGTAGATCGGGGGTGTCCAAACTCGGTCCTGGAGGGCCACTGTCCTGCAGAGTTTAGCTCCAACCCCAATTAAACACCTGAAACAGCTAATCAAGGTCTTGATTAGCTGTTGAAGGTCATTAGGCATGCTAAAAACTTACAAGCAGGAGTGTTGAGGCAAGTTGGAACTAAACTCTGCAGGACAGTGGCCCTCCAGGACTGAGTTTGGACACCCCTGCTGTAGATGATTCTCTCATCTACTCAGATGCATTTACCTTTTTGCAAATGATACATTATTATAAGAAAAATACTAAAACACGAGGGAAATCATTGTTGTGTCCATGACGATGGGAAAAATAGGCATAAAGCTTACACATTTAGCCAAATTATTATATGCATGTTTAACCGAAGCTAATTCGGGTGGGTTTGTCCCATCCCCAATGTCACTTCTCTTTCTTTTACGGCCCTGACGAGAACATCGATCTCCTCGGCTGAGAACCGATTCTGGAGCGCGGCTGGTAAATGCGCCGTTATAATAGTATTGCGCCATGGAACAAGCGCACCTCGTTCATCATGCTCTTAAAGGGAATGTGATATAAAGCTCTTATTGGTTTGTTTCCCGTTACGCCCAAACCACACCTATGAATAATGAAGCTACTTCAGATCAACCCCTTTTAGGTTTGCGTCGAGCGCAAGAGTCATTTATCCCGCCGGTTAAACAGCAACAGCGCCGAGATCCGCCCACAAAGTTACTTGCGTTTGACACTTGCGATTCAGATCGTTAAAATAGGGCCCACTGTCACTCAGAACACACTGAGAGTAACAACACTACACAACCCTCACTGAGATAACACACACTGTCACTCAGAACACACTGAGAGTAAAAACACTACACAACCCTCACTGAGATAACACACACTGTCACTCAGAACACACTGAGAGTGAAACACTACACAACCCTCACTGAGATAACACACACTGTCACTCAGAACACACTGAGAGTGAAACACTACACAACCCTCACTGAGATAACACACACTGTCACTCAGAACACACTGAGAGGAAAAACACTACACAACCCTCACTGAGATAACACACACTGTCACTCAGAACACACTGAGAGTAACAACACAACACAACCCTCACTGAGATAACACACACTGTCACTCAGAACACACTGAGGAAAAACACTACACAACCCTCACTGAGATAACACACACTGTCACTCAGAACACACTGAGAGGAAAAACACTACACAACCCTCACTGAGATAACACACACTGTCACTCAGAACACACTGAGAGTAAAAACACTACACAACCCTCACTGAGATAACACACACTGTCACTCAGAACACACGGAGAGTAAAAACACTACACAACCCTCACTGAACACACACTGTCTCTCAGAACACACTGAGAGTAACAACACTACACAACCCTCACTGAGATAACACACACTGTCACTCAGAACACACTGAGAGTAAAAACACTACACAACCCTCACTGAGATAACACACACTGTCACTCAGAACACACAGAGGGTAAAAACACTACACAACCCTCACTGAGATAACACACACTGTCACTCAGAACACACTGAGGAAAAACACTACACAACCCTCACTGAGATAACACACACTGTCACTCAGAACACACTGAGAGGAAAAACACTACACAACCCTCACTGAGATAACACACACTGTCACTCAGAACACACTGAGGAAAAACACTACACAACCCTCACTGAGATAACACACTGTCACTCAGAACACACTGAGAGGAAAAACACTACACAACCCTCACTGAGATAACACACACTGTCACTCAGAACACACTGAGAGTAAAAACACTACACAACCCTCACTGAGATAACACACACTGTCACTCAGAACACACGGAGAGTAAAAACACTACACAACCCTCACTGAGATAACACACACTGTCTCTCAGAACACACTGAGAGTAACAACACTACACAACCCTCACTGAGATAACACACACTGTCACTCAGAACACACTGAGAGTAAAAACACTACACAACCCTCATTGAGATAACACACACTGTCACTCAGAACACACTGAGAGTAAAAACACTACACAACCCTCACTGAGATAACACACACTGTCACTCAGAACACACGGAGAGTAAAAACACTACACAACCCTCACTGAGATAACACACACTGTCACTCAGAACACACGGAGAGTAAAAACACTACACAACCCTCACTGAGATAACACACACTGTCACTCAGAACACACTGAGAGGAAAAAACACTACACAACCCTCATTGAGATAACACACTGTCACTCAGAACACACTGAGAGTAAAAACACTACACAACCCTCATTGAGATAACACACACTGTCACTCAGAACACACTGAGAGTAACAACACTACAGAACCCTCACTGAGATAACACACACTGTCACTCAGAACACACTGAGAGGAAAAAACACTACACAACCCTCATTGAGATAACACACTGTCACTCAGAACACACGGAGAGTAAAAACACTACACAACCCTCACTGAGATAACACACACTGTCACTCAGAACACACGGAGAGTAAAAACACTACACAACCCTCACTGAGATAACACACACTGTCTCTCAGAACACACTGAGGAAAAACACTACACAACCCTCACTGAGATAACACACACTGTCACTCAGAACACACTGAGAGTAACAACACTACACAACCCTCACTGAGATAACACACACTGTCACTCAGAACACACTGAGAGTGAAACACTACACAACCCTCACTGAGATAACACACACTGTCACTCAGAACACACTGAGAGTAAAACACTACACAACCCTCACTGAGATAACACACACTGTCACTCAGAACACACTGAGAGGAAAAACACTACACAACCCTCACTGAGATAACACACACTATCACTCAGAACACACTGAGAGTAACAACACAACACAACCCTCACTGAGATAACACACACTGTCACTCAGAACACACTGAGGAAAAACACTACACAACCCTCACTGAGATAACACACACTGTCACTCAGAACACACTGAGAGGAAAAACACTACACAACCCTCACTGAGATAACACACACTGTCACTCAGAACACACTGAGAGTAAAAACACTACACAACCCTCACTGAGATAACACACACTGTCACTCAGAACACACGGAGAGTAAAAACACTACACAACCCTCACTGAACACACACTGTCTCTCAGAACACACTGAGAGTAACAACACTACACAACCCTCACTGAACACACACTGTCTCTCAGAACACACTGAGAGTAACAACACTACACAACCCTCACTGAGATAACACACACTGTCACTCAGAACACACTGAGAGTAAAAACACTACACAACCCTCACTGAGATAACACACACTGTCACTCAGAACACACTGAGAGTAAAAACACTACACAACCCTCACTGAGATAACACACACTGTCACTCAGAACACACTGAGGAAAAACACTACACAACCCTCACTGAGATAACACACACTGTCACTCAGAACACACTGAGAGGAAAAACACTACACAACCCTCACTGAGATAACACACACTGTCACTCAGAACACACTGAGGAAAAACACTACACAACCCTCACTGAGATAACACACTGTCACTCAGAACACACTGAGAGTAAAAACACTACACAACCCTCACTGAGATAACACACACTGTCACTCAGAACACACGGAGAGTAAAAACACTACACAACCCTCACTGAGATAACACAAACTGTCTCTCAGAACACACTGAGAGTAACAACACTACACAACCCTCACTGAGATAACACACACTGTCACTCAGAACACACTGAGAGTAAAAACACTACACAACCCTCATTGAGATAACACACACTGTCACTCAGAACACACTGAGAGTAAAAACACTACACAACCCTCACTGAGATAACACACACTGTCACTCAGAACACACGGAGAGTAAAAACACTACACAACCCTCACTGAGATAACACACACTGTCACTCAGAACACACGGAGAGTAAAAACACTACACAACCCTCACTGAGATAACACACACTGTCACTCAGAACACACTGAGAGGAAAAAACACTACACAACCCTCATTGAGATAACACACTGTCACTCAGAACACACTGAGAGTAAAAACACTACACAACCCTCATTGAGATAACACACTGTCACTCAGAACACACGGAGAGTAAAAACACTACACAACCCTCACTGAGATAACACACACTGTCACTCAGAACACACGGAGAGTAAAAACACTACACAACCCTCACTGAGATAACACACACTGTCTCTCAGAACACACTGAGGAAAAACACTACACAACCCTCACTGAGATAACACACACTGTCACTCAGAACACACTGAGGAAAAACACTACACAACCCTCACTGAGATAACACACTGTCACTCAGAACACACTGAGAGGAAAAACACTACACAACCCTCACTGAGATAACACACACTGTCACTCAGAACACACGGAGAGTAAAAACACTACACAACCCTCACTGAGATAACACACACTGTCTCTCAGAACACACTGAGGAAAAACACTACACAACCCTCACTGAGATAACACACACTGTCACTCAGAACACACTGAGGAAAAACACTACACAACCCTCACTGAGATAACACACTGTCACTCAGAACACACGGAGAGTAAAAACACTACACAACCCTCACTGAGATAACACACACTGTCACTCAGAACACACGGAGAGTAAAAACACTACACAACCCTCACTGAGATAACACACACTGTCACTCAGAACACACTGAGAGGAAAAAACACTACACAACCCTCACTGAGATAACACACACTGTCACTCAGAACACACTGAGAGGAAAAAACACTACACAACCCTCACTGAGATAACACACACTGTCACTCAGAACACACGGAGAGTAAAAACACTACACAACCCTCACTGAGATAACACACACTGTCTCTCAGAACACACTGAGGATAAACACTACACAACCCTCACTGAGATAACACACACTGTCTCTCAGAACACACTGAGGAAAAACACTACACAACCCTCACTGAGATAACACACACTGTCACTCAGAACACACTGAGAGTAAAAACACTACACAACCCTCACTGAGATAACACACACTGTCACTCAGAACACACGGAGAGTAAAAACACTACACAACCCTCACTGAGATAACACACACTGTCACTCAGAACACACTGAGAGGAAAAAACACTACACAACCCTCATTGAGATAACACACTGTCACTCAGAACACACAGAGAGTAAAAACACTACACAACCCTCACTGAGATAACACACACTGTCACTCAGAACACACGGAGAGTAAAAACACTACACAACCCTCACTGAGATAACACACACTGTCTCTCAGAACACACTGAGGAAAAACACTACACAACCCTCACTGAGATAACACACACTGTCACTCAGAACACACTGAGGAAAAACACTACACAACCCTCACTGAGATAACACACTGTCACTCAGAACACACTGAGAGGAAAAACACTACACAACCCTCACTGAGATAACACACACTGTCACTCAGAACACACGGAGAGTAAAAACACTACACAACCCTCACTGAGATAACACACACTGTCTCTCAGAACACACTGAGGAAAAACACTACACAACCCTCACTGAGATAACACACACTGTCACTCAGAACACACTGAGGAAAAACACTACACAACCCTCACTGAGATAACACACTGTCACTCAGAACACACGGAGAGTAAAAACACTACACAACCCTCACTGAGATAACACACACTGTCACTCAGAACACACGGAGAGTAAAAACACTACACAACCCTCACTGAGATAACACACACTGTCACTCAGAACACACTGAGAGGAAAAAACACTACACAACCCTCACTGAGATAACACACACTGTCACTCAGAACACACTGAGAGGAAAAAACACTACACAACCCTCATTGAGATAACACACTGTCACTCAGAACACACTGAGAGTAAAAACACTACACAACCCTCATTGAGATAACACACACTGTCACTCAGAACACACTGAGAGTAACAACACTACACAACCCTCACTGAGATAACACACACTGTCACTCAGAACACACTGAGAGTAAAAACACTACACAACCCTCACTGAGATAACACACACTGTCACTCAGAACACACGGAGAGTAAAAACACTACACAACCCTCACTGAGATAACACACACTGTCACTCAGAACACACTGAGAGGAAAAAACACTACACAACCCTCACTGAGATAACACACTGTCACTCAGAACACACGGAGAGTAAAAACACTACACAACCCTCACTGAGATAACACACACTGTCACTCAGAACACACTGAGAGGAAAAAACACTACACAACCCTCATTGAGATAACACACTGTCACTCAGAACACACGGAGAGTAAAAACACTACACAACCCTCACTGAGATAACACACACTGTCACTCAGAACACACGGAGAGTAAAAACACTACACAACCCTCACTGAGATAACACACACTGTCTCTCAGAACACACTGAGGAAAAACACTACACAACCCTCACTGAGATAACACACACTGTCACTCAGAACACACTGAGGAAAAACACTACACAACCCTCACTGAGATAACACACTGTCACTCAGAACACACTGAGAGGAAAAACACTACACAACCCTCACTGAGATAACACACTGTCACTCAGAACACACTGAGAGGAAAAACACCACACAACCCTCACTGAGATAACACACACTGTCACTCAGAACACACTGAGAGTAACAACACTACACGACCCTCACTGAGATAACACACACTGTCACTCAGAACACACTGAGAGTAAAAACACTACACAACCCTCACTGAGATAACACACACTGTCACTCAGAACACACTGAGAGTAAAACACTACACAACCCTCACTGAGATAACACACACTGTCACTCAGAACACACTGAGAGTAAAACACTACACAACCCTCACTGAGATAACACACACTGTCACTCAGAACACACTGAGAGTAAAACACTACACAACCCTCACTGAGATAACACACACTGTCACTCAGAACACACTGAGAGTAACAACACTACACGACCCTCACTGAGATAACACACACTGTCACTCAGAACACACTGAGAGTAAAACACTACACAACCCTCACTGAGATAACACACACTGTCACTCAGAACACACTGAGAGTAAAAACACTACACAACCCTCACTGAGATAACACACACTGTCACTCAGAACACACTGAGAGTAACAACACTACACAACCCTCACTGAGATAACACACACTGTCACTCAGAACACACTGAGAGGAAAAACACTACACAACCCTCACTGAGATAACACACTCTGTCACTCAGAACACACGGAGAGTAAAAACACTACACAACCCTCACTGAGATAACACACACTGTCTCTCAGAACACACTGAGAGTAACAACACTACACAACCCTCACTGAGATAACACACACTGTCACTCAGAACACACTGAGAGTAAAAACACTACACAACCCTCATTGAGATAACACACACTGTCACTCAGAACACACTGAGAGTAACAACACTACACAACCCTCACTGAGATAACACACACTGTCACTCAGAACACACTGAGAGGAAAAACACTACACAACCCTCACTGAGATAACACACACTGTCACTCAGAACACACTGAGAGTAACAACACTACACAACCCTCACTGAGATAACACACACTGTCACTCAGAACACACTGAGGAAAAACACTACACAACCCTCACTGAGATAACACACACTGTCACTCAGAACACACTGAGAGTAAAAACACTACACAACCCTCACTGAGATAACACACACTGTCACTCAGAATACACTGAGAGGAAAAACACTACACAACCCTCACTGAGATAACACACACTGTCACTCAGAACACACTGAGAGTAAAAACACTACACAACCCTCACTGAGATAACACACACTGTCACTCAGAACACACGGAGAGTAAAAACACTACACAACCCTCACTGAACACACACTGTCTCTCAGAACACACTGAGAGTAACAACACTACACAACCCTCACTGAGATAACACACACTGTCACTCAGAACACACTGAGAGTAAAAACACTACACAACCCTCACTGAGATAACACACACTGTCACTCAGAACACACAGAGGGTAAAAACACTACACAACCCTCACTGAGATAACACACACTGTCACTCAGAACACACGGAGAGTAAAAACACTACACAACCCTCACTGAGATAACACACTGTCACTCAGAACACACTGAGAGGAAAAAACACTACACAACCCTCATTGAGATAACACACTGTCACTCAGAACACACGGAGAGTAAAAACACTACACAACCCTCACTGAGATAACACACACTGTCACTCAGAACACACGGAGAGTAAAAACACTACACAACCCTCACTGAGATAACACACACTGTCTCTCAGAACACACTGAGGAAAAACACTACACAACCCTCACTGAGATAACACACACTGTCACTCAGAACACACTGAGGAAAAACACTACACAACCCTCACTGAGATAACACACTGTCACTCAGAACACACTGAGAGGAAAAACACTACACAACCCTGACTGAGATAACACACACTGTCACTCAGAACACACGGAGAGTAAAAACACTACACAACCCTCACTGAGATAACACACACTGTCTCTCAGAACACACTGAGGAAAAACACTACACAACCCTCACTGAGATAACACACACTGTCACTCAGAACACACTGAGGAAAAACACTACACAACCCTCACTGAGATAACACACTGTCACTCAGAACACACGGAGAGTAAAAACACTACACAACCCTCACTGAGATAACACACACTGTCACTCAGAACACACGGAGAGTAAAAACACTACACAACCCTCACTGAGATAACACACACTGTCACTCAGAACACACTGAGAGGAAAAAACACTACACAACCCTCACTGAGATAACACACACTGTCACTCAGAACACACTGAGAGGAAAAAACACTACACAACCCTCATTGAGATAACACACTGTCACTCAGAACACACTGAGAGTAAAAACACTACACAACCCTCATTGAGATAACACACACTGTCACTCAGAACACACTGAGAGTAACAACACTACACAACCCTCACTGAGATAACACACTGTCACTCAGAACACACTGAGAGTAAAAACACTACACAACCCTCACTGAGATAACACACACTGTCACTCAGAACACACGGAGAGTAAAAACACTACACAACCCTCACTGAGATAACACACACTGTCACTCAGAACACACTGAGAGGAAAAAACACTACACAACCCTCACTGAGATAACACACTGTCACTCAGAACACACGGAGAGTAAAAACACTACACAACCCTCACTGAGATAACACACACTGTCACTCAGAACACACTGAGAGGAAAAAACACTACACAACCCTCATTGAGATAACACACTGTCACTCAGAACACACGGAGAGTAAAAACACTACACAACCCTCACTGAGATAACACACACTGTCACTCAGAACACACGGAGAGTAAAAACACTACACAACCCTCACTGAGATAACACACACTGTCTCTCAGAACACACTGAGGAAAAACACTACACAACGCTCACTGAGATAACACACTGTCACTCAGAACACACTGAGAGGAAAAACACTACACAACCCTCACTGAGATAACACACACTGTCACTCAGAACACACTGAGGAAAAACACTACACAACCCTCACTGAGATAACACACTGTCATTCAGAACACACTGAGAGGAAAAACACTACACAACCCTCACTGAGATAACACACTGTCACTCAGAACACACTGAGAGGAAAAACACCACACAACCCTCACTGAGATAACACACACTGTCACTCAGAACACACTGAGAGTAACAACACTACACGACCCTCACTGAGATAACACACACTGTCACTCAGAACACACTGAGAGTAAAAACACTACACAACCCTCACTGAGATAACACACACTGTCACTCAGAACACACTGAGAGTAAAACACTACACAACCCTCACTGAGATAACACACACTGTCACTCAGAACACACTGAGAGTAAAACACTACACAACCCTCACTGAGATAACACACACTGTCACTCAGAACACACTGAGAGTAAAACACTACACAACCCTCACTGAGATAACACACACTGTCACTCAGAACACACTGAGAGTAACAACACTACACGACCCTCACTGAGATAACACACACTGTCACTCAGAACACACTGAGAGTAAAACACTACACAACCCTCACTGAGATAACACACACTGTCACTCAGAACACACTGAGAGTAAAAACACTACACAACCCTCACTGAGATAACACACACTGTCACTCAGAACACACTGAGAGGAAAAACACTACACAACCCTCACTGAGATAACACACACTGTCACTCAGAACACACGGAGAGTAAAAACACTACACAACCCTCACTGAGATAACACACACTGTCTCTCAGAACACACTGAGAGTAACAACACTACACAACCCTCACTGAGATAACACACACTGTCACTCAGAACACACTGAGAGTAAAAACACTACACAACCCTCATTGAGATAACACACACTGTCACTCAGAACACACTGAGAGTAACAACACTCCACAACCCTCACTGAGATAACACACACTGTCACTCAGAACACACTGAGAGGAAAAACACTACACAACCCTCACTGAGATAACACACACTGTCACTCAGAACACACTGAGAGTAACAACACTACACAACCCTCACTGAGATAACACACACTGTCACTCAGAACACACTGAGGAAAAACACTACACAACCCTCACTGAGATAACACACACTGTCACTCAGAACACACTGAGAGTAAAAACACTACACAACCCTCACTGAGATAACACACACTGTCACTCAGAATACACTGAGAGGAAAAACACTACACAACCCTCACTGAGATAACACACACTGTCACTCAGAACACACTGAGAGTAAAAACACTACACAACCCTCACTGAGATAACACACACTGTCACTCAGAACACACGGAGAGTAAAAACACTACACAACCCTCACTGAACACACACTGTCTCTCAGAACACACTGAGAGTAACAACACTACACAACCCTCACTGAGATAACACACACTGTCACTCAGAACACACTGAGAGTAAAAACACTACACAACCCTCACTGAGATAACACACACTGTCACTCAGAACACACAGAGGGTAAAAACACTACACAACCCTCACTGAGATAACACACACTGTCACTCAGAACACACTGAGGAAAAACACTACACAACCCTCACTGAGATAACACACACTGTCACTCAGAACACACTGAGAGGAAAAACACTACACAACCCTCACTGAGATAACACACACTGTCACTCAGAACACACTGAGGAAAAACACTACACAACCCTCACTGAGATAACACACTGTCACTCAGAACACACTGAGAGGAAAAACACTACACAACCCTCACTGAGATAACACACACTGTCACTCAGAACACACTGAGAGTAAAAACACTACACAACCCTCACTGAGATAACACACACTGTCACTCAGAACACACGGAGAGTAAAAACACTACACAACCCTCACTGAGATAACACACACTGTCTCTCAGAACACACTGAGAGTAACAACACTACACAACCCTCACTGAGATAACACACACTGTCACTCAGAACACACTGAGAGTAAAAACACTACACAACCCTCATTGAGATAACACACACTGTCACTCAGAACACACTGAGAGTAAAAACACTACACAACCCTCACTGAGATAACACACACTGTCACTCAGAAGACACGGAGAGTAAAAACACTACACAACCCTCACTGAGATAACACACACTGTCACTCAGAACACACTGAGAGGAAAAAACACTACACAACCCTCATTGAGATAACACACTGTCACTCAGAACACACTGAGAGTAAAAACACTACACAACCCTCACTGAGATAACACACTGTCACTCAGAACACACTGAGAGGAAAAACACTACACAACCCTCACTGAGATAACACACACTGTCACTCAGAACACACGGAGAGTAAAAACACTACACAACCCTCACTGAGATAACACACACTGTCTCTCAGAACACACTGAGGAAAAACACTACACAACCCTCACTGAGATAACACACACTGTCACTCAGAACACACTGAGGAAAAACACTACACAACCCTCACTGAGATAACACACTGTCACTCAGAACACACGGAGAGTAAAAACACTACACAACCCTCACTGAGATAACACACACTGTCACTCAGAACACACGGAGAGTAAAAACACTACACAACCCTCACTGAGATAACACACACTGTCACTCAGAACACACTGAGAGGAAAAAACACTACACAACCCTCACTGAGATAACACACACTGTCACTCAGAACACACTGAGAGGAAAAAACACTACACAACCCTCACTGAGATAACACACACTGTCACTCAGAACACACTGAGAGGAAAAAACACTACACAACCCTCACTGAGATAACACACACTGTCACTCAGAACACACGGAGAGTAAAAACACTACACAACCCTCACTGAGATAACACACACTGTCTCTCAGAACACACTGAGGAAAAACACTACACAACCCTCACTGAGATAACACACACTGTCACTCAGAACACACTGAGGAAAAACACTACACAACCCTCACTGAGATAACACACTGTCACTCAGAACACACGGAGAGTAAAAACAATACACAACCCTCACTGAGATAACACACACTGTCACTCAGAACACACTGAGAGGAAAAAACACTACACAACCCTCACTGAGATAACACACACTGTCACTCAGAACACACTGAGAGGAAAAAACACTACACAACCCTCATTGAGATAACACACTGTCACTCAGAACACACTGAGAGTAAAAACACTACACAACCCTCATTGAGATAACACACACTGTCACTCAGAACACACTGAGAGTAACAACACTACACAACCCTCACTGAGATAACACACACTGTCACTCAGAACACACTGAGAGTAAAAACACTACACAACCCTCACTGAGATAACACACACTGTCACTCAGAACACACGGAGAGTAAAAACACTACACAAGCCTCACTGAGATAACACACACTGTCACTCAGAACACACTGAGAGGAAAAAACACTACACAACCCTCACTGAGATAACACACTGTCACTCAGAACACACGGAGAGTAAAAACACTACACAACCCTCACTGAGATAACACACACTGTCACTCAGAACACACTGAGAGGAAAAAACACTACACAACCCTCATTGAGATAACACACTGTCACTCAGAACACACGGAGAGTAAAAACACTACACAACCCTCACTGAGATAACACACACTGTCACTCAGAACACACGGAGAGTAAAAACACTACACAACCCTCACTGAGATAACACACACTGTCTCTCAGAACACACTGAGGAAAAACACTACACAACCCTCACTGAGATAACACACACTGTCACTCAGAACACACTGAGGAAAAACACTACACAACCCTCACTGAGATAACACACTGTCACTCAGAACACACTGAGAGGAAAAACACTACACAACCCTCACTGAGATAACACACTGTCACTCAGAACACACTGAGAGGAAAAACACTACACAACCCTCACTGAGATAACACACACTGTCACTCAGAACACACTGAGAGTAACAACACTACACGACCCTCACTGAGATAACACACACTGTCACTCAGAACACACTGAGAGTAAAAACACTACACAACCCTCACTAAGATAACACACACTGTCACTCAGAACACACTGAGAGTAAAACACTACACAACCCTCACTGAGATAACACACACTGTCACTCAGAACACACTGAGAGTAAAACACTACACAACCCTCACTGAGATAACACACACTGTCACTCAGAACACACTGAGAGTAAAACACTACACAACCCTCACTGAGATAACACACACTGTCACTCAGAACACACTGAGAGTAACAACACTACACGACCCTCACTGAGATAACACACACTGTCACTCAGAACACACTGAGAGTAAAACACTACACAACCCTCACTGAGATAACACACACTGTCACTCAGAACACACTGAGAGTAAAAACACTACACAACCCTTACTGAGATAACACACACTGTCACTCAGAACACACTGAGAGTAACAACACTACACAACCCTCACTGAGATAACACACACTGTCACTCAGAACACACTGAGAGGAAAAACACTACACAACCCTCACTGAGATAACACACAGTCACTCAGAACACACGGAGAGTAAAAACACTACACAACCCTCACTGAGATAACACACACTGTCTCTCAGAACACACTGAGAGTAACAACACTACACAACCCTCACTGAGATAACACACACTGTCACTCAGAACACACTGAGAGTAAAAACACTACACAACCCTCATTGAGATAACACACACTGTCACTCAGAACACACTGAGAGTAACAACACTACACAACCCTCACTGAGATAACACACAGTCACTCAGAACACACTGAGAGGAAAAACACTACACAACCCTCACTGAGATAACACACACTGTCACTCAGAACACACTGAGAGTAACAACACTACACAACCCTCACTGAGATAACACACACTGTCACTCAGAACACACTGAGGAAAAACACTACACAACCCTCACTGAGATAACACACACTGTCACTCAGAACACACTGAGAGTAAAAACACTACACAACCCTCACTGAGATAACACACACTGTCACTCAGAATACACTGAGAGGAAAAACACTACACAACCCTCACTGAGATAACACACACTGTCACTCAGAACACACTGAGAGTAAAACACTACACAACCCTCACTGAGATAACACACACTGTCACTCAGAACACACTGAGAGTAAAAACACTACACAACCCTCGCTGAGATAACACACACTGTCACTCAGAACACACTGAGGAAAAACACTACACAACCCTCACTGAGATAACACACACTGTCACTCAGAACACACTGAGAGTAAAACACTACACAACCCTCACTGAGATAACACACACTGTCACTCAGAACACACTGAGAGTAAAAACACTACACAACCCTCACTGAGATAACACACACTGTCACTCAGAACACACTGAGGAAAAACACTACACAACCCTCACTGAGATAACACACACTGTCACTCAGAACACACTGAGAGTAAAACACTACACAACCCTCACTGAGATAACACACACTGTCACTCAGAACACACTGAGAGGAAAAACACTACACAACCCTCACTGAGATAACACACACTGTCACTCAGAACACACTGAGAGTAAAACACTACACAACCCTCACTGAGATAACACACACTGTCACTCAGAACACACTGAGAGTAAAACACTACACAACCCTCACTGAGATAACACACACTGTCACTCAGAACACACTGAGAGTAAAACACTACACAACCCTCACTGAGATAACACACACTGTCACTCAGAACACACTGAGAGTAAAACACTACACAACCCTCACTGAGATAACACACACTGTCACTCAGAACACACTGAGAGTAAAAACACTACACAACCCTCGCTGAGATAACACACACTGTCACTCAGAACACACTGAGGAAAAACACTACACAACCCTCACTGAGATAACACACACTGTCACTCAGAACACACTGAGAGTAAAACACTACACAACCCTCACTGAGATAACACACACTGTCACTCAGAACACACTGAGAGGAAAAACACTACACAACCCTCAATGAGATAACACACACTGTCACTCAGAACA
The DNA here is from genome assembly GCA_026230005.1 of Gila orcuttii. Classification (NCBI taxonomy): domain Eukaryota; kingdom Metazoa; phylum Chordata; class Actinopteri; order Cypriniformes; family Leuciscidae; genus Gila; species Gila orcuttii. The sequence continues at coordinate 50,248,405 of JAPDVR010000010.1, forward strand.
CACTGAGAGTAAAACACTACACAACCCTCACTGAGATAACACACACTGTCACTCAGAACACACTGAGAGTAAAAACACTACACAACCCTCGCTGAGATAACACACACTGTCACTCAGAACACACTGAGGAAAAACACTACACAACCCTCACTGAGATAACACACACTGTCACTCAGAACACACTGAGAGTAAAACACTACACAACCCTCACTGAGATAACACACACTGTCACTCAGAACACACTGAGAGTAACAACACTACACAACCCTCACTGAGACAACACACACTGTCACTCAGAACACACTGAGGAAAAACACTACACAACCCTCACTGAGATAACACACACTGTCACTCAGAACACACTGAGGAAAAACACTACACAACCCTCACTGAGATAACACACACTGTCACTCAGAACACACTGAGAGTAAAACACTACACAACCCTCACTGAGATAACACACACTGTCACTCAGAACACACTGAGAGGAAAAACACTACACAACCCTCACTGAGATAACACACACTGTCACTCAGAACACACTGAGAGTAAAACACTACACAACCCTCACTGAGATAACACACACTGTCACTCAGAACACACTGAGAGTAAAACACTACACAACCCTCACTGAGATAACACACACTGTCACTCAGAACACACTGAGAGTAAAACACTACACAACCCTCACTGAGATAACACACACTGTCACTCAGAACACACTGAGAGTAAAACACTACACAACCCTCACTGAGATAACACACACTGTCACTCAGAACACACTGAGAGTAAAAACACTACACAACCCTCGCTGAGATAACACACACTGTCACTCAGAACACACTGAGGAAAAACACTACACAACCCTCACTGAGATAACACACACTGTCACTCAGAACACACTGAGAGTAAAACACTACACAACCCTCACTGAGATAACACACACTGTCACTCAGAACACACTGAGAGGAAAAACACTACACAACCCTCAATGAGATAACACACACTGTCACTCAGAACACACTGAGAGTAAAACACTACACAACCCTCACTGAGATAACACACACTGTCACTCAGAACACACTGAGAGTAAAAACACTACACAACCCTCGCTGAGATAACACACACTGTCACTCAGAACACACTGAGGAAAAACACTACACAACCCTCACTGAGATAACACACACTGTCACTCAGAACACACTGAGAGTAAAACACTACACAACCCTCACTGAGATAACACACACTGTCACTCAGAACACACTGAGAGTAACAACACTACACAACCCTCACTGAGACAACACACACTGTCACTCAGAACACACTGAGGAAAAACACTACACAACCCTCACTGAGATAACACACACTGTCACTCAGAACACAATGAGAGTAAAACACTACACAACCCTCACTGAGATAACACACACTGTCACTCAGAACACACTGAGAGTAAAACACTACACAACCCTCACTGAGATAACACACACTGTCACTCAGAACACACTGAGAGTAAAACACTACACAACCCTCACTGAGATAACACACACTGTCACTCAGAACACACTGAGAGTAACAACACAACACAACCCTCACTGAGATAACACACACTGTCACTCAGAACACACTGAGAGGAAAAAACACTACACAACCCTCACTGAGATAACACACACTGTCACTCAGAACACACTGAGAGTAACAACACAACACAACCCTCACTGAGATAACACACACTGTCACTCAGAACACACTGAGAGTAAAACACTACACAACCCTCACTGAGATAACACACACTGTCACTCAGAACACACTGAGAGTAACAACACAACACAACCCTCACTGAGATAACACACACTGTCACTCAGAACACACTGAGAGTAAAACACTACACAACCCTCACTGAGATAACACACACTGTCACTCAGAACACACTGAGAGTAACAACACTACACAACCCTCACTGAGATAACACACACTGTCACTCAGAACACACTGAGAGGTAAAACACCACACAACCCTCACTGAGATAACACACACGGTCACTCAGAACACACTGAGAGTAACAACACTACACAAACCTCACTGAGATAACACACACTGTCACTCAGAACACACTGAGAGGTAAAACACTACACAACCCTCACTGAGATAACACACAATGTCACTCAGAACACACTGAGAGTAAAAACACTACACAACCCTCACTGAGATAACACACACTGTCACTCAGAACACACTGAGAGTAAAAACACTACACAACCCTCACTGAGATAACACACACTGTCACTCAGAACACACTGAGAGGTAAAACACTACACAACCCTCACTGAGATAACACACACTGTCACTCAGAACACACTGAGAGGAAAAACACTACACAACCCTCACTGAGATAACACACACTGTCACTCAGAACACACTGAGAGTAAAACACTACACAACCCTCACTGAGATAACACACACTGTCACTCAGAACACACTGAGAGTAAAAACACTACACAACCCTCGCTGAGATAACACACACTGTCACTCAGAACACACTGAGAGGAAAAAACACCACACAACCCTCATTGAGATAACACACTGTCACTCAGAACACACTGAGAGTAAAAACACTACACAACCCTCATTGAGATAACACACACTGTCACTCAGAACACACTGAGAGTAACAACACTACACAACCCTCACTGAGATAACACACACTGTCACTCAGAACACACTGAGAGTAAAACACTACACAACCCTCACTGAGATAACACACACTGTCACTCAGAACACACTGAGAGTAAAAACACTACACAACCCTCACTGAGATAACACACACTGTCACTCAGAACACACTGAGAGTGAAACACTACACAACCCTCACTGAGATAACACACACTGTCACTCAGAACACACTGAGAGTAAAAACACTACACAACCCTCACTGAGATAACACACACTGTCACTCAGAACACACTGAGAGTAAAACACTACACAACCCTCACTGAGATAACACACACTGTCACTCAGAACACACTGAGAGGAAAAACACTACACAACCCTCACTGAGATAACACACACTGTCACTCAGAACACACTGAGAGTAAAACACTACACAACCCTCACTGAGATAACACACACTGTCACTCAGAACACACTGAGAGGAAAAACACTACACAACCCTCACTGAGATAACACACACTGTCACTCAGAACACACTGAGAGGAAAAACACTACACAACCCTCACTGAGATAACACACACTGTCACTCAGAACACACTGAGAGTAACAACACTACACAACCCTCACTGAGATAACACACACTGTCACTCAGAACACACTGAGGAAAAACACTACACAACCCTCACTGAGATAACACACACTGTCACTCAGAACACACTGAGAGTAAAAACACTACACAACCCTCACTGAGATAACACACACTGTCACTCAGAATACACTGAGAGGAAAAACACTACACAACCCTCACTGAGATAACACACACTGTCACTCAGAACACACTGAGAGTAAAAACACTACACAACCCTCACTGAGATAACACACACTGTCACTCAGAACACACGGAGAGTAAAAACACTACACAACCCTCACTGAACACACACTGTCTCTCAGAACACACTGAGAGTAACAACACTACACAACCCTCACTGAGATAACACACACTGTCACTCAGAACACACTGAGAGTAAAAACACTACACAACCCTCACTGAGATAACACACACTGTCACTCAGAACACACAGAGGGTAAAAACACTACACAACCCTCACTGAGATAACACACACTGTCACTCAGAACACACTGAGGAAAAACACTACACAACCCTCACTGAGATAACACACACTGTCACTCAGAACACACTGAGAGGAAAAACACTACACAACCCTCACTGAGATAACACACACTGTCACTCAGAACACACTGAGGAAAAACACTACACAACCCTCACTGAGATAACACACTGTCACTCAGAACACACTGAGAGGAAAAACACTACACAACCCTCACTGAGATAACACACACTGTCACTCAGAACACACTGAGAGTAAAAACACTACACAACCCTCACTGAGATAACACACACTGTCACTCAGAACACACGGAGAGTAAAAACACTACACAACCCTCACTGAGATAACACACACTGTCTCTCAGAACACACTGAGAGTAACAACACTACACAACCCTCACTGAGATAACACACACTGTCACTCAGAACACACTGAGAGTAAAAACACTACACAACCCTCATTGAGATAACACACACTGTCACTCAGAACACACTGAGAGTAAAAACACTACACAACCCTCACTGAGATAACACACACTGTCACTCAGAAGACACGGAGAGTAAAAACACTACACAACCCTCACTGAGATAACACACACTGTCACTCAGAACACACTGAGAGGAAAAAACACTACACAACCCTCATTGAGATAACACACTGTCACTCAGAACACACTGAGAGTAAAAACACTACACAACCCTCACTGAGATAACACACTGTCACTCAGAACACACTGAGAGGAAAAACACTACACAACCCTCACTGAGATAACACACACTGTCACTCAGAACACACGGAGAGTAAAAACACTACACAACCCTCACTGAGATAACACACACTGTCTCTCAGAACACACTGAGGAAAAACACTACACAACCCTCACTGAGATAACACACACTGTCACTCAGAACACACTGAGGAAAAACACTACACAACCCTCACTGAGATAACACACTGTCACTCAGAACACACGGAGAGTAAAAACACTACACAACCCTCACTGAGATAACACACACTGTCACTCAGAACACACGGAGAGTAAAAACACTACACAACCCTCACTGAGATAACACACACTGTCACTCAGAACACACTGAGAGGAAAAAACACTACACAACCCTCACTGAGATAACACACACTGTCACTCAGAACACACTGAGAGGAAAAAACACTACACAACCCTCACTGAGATAACACACACTGTCACTCAGAACACACTGAGAGGAAAAAACACTACACAACCCTCACTGAGATAACACACACTGTCACTCAGAACACACGGAGAGTAAAAACACTACACAACCCTCACTGAGATAACACACACTGTCTCTCAGAACACACTGAGGAAAAACACTACACAACCCTCACTGAGATAACACACACTGTCACTCAGAACACACTGAGGAAAAACACTACACAACCCTCACTGAGATAACACACTGTCACTCAGAACACACGGAGAGTAAAAACAATACACAACCCTCACTGAGATAACACACACTGTCACTCAGAACACACTGAGAGGAAAAAACACTACACAACCCTCACTGAGATAACACACACTGTCACTCAGAACACACTGAGAGGAAAAAACACTACACAACCCTCATTGAGATAACACACTGTCACTCAGAACACACTGAGAGTAAAAACACTACACAACCCTCATTGAGATAACACACACTGTCACTCAGAACACACTGAGAGTAACAACACTACACAACCCTCACTGAGATAACACACACTGTCACTCAGAACACACTGAGAGTAAAAACACTACACAACCCTCACTGAGATAACACACACTGTCACTCAGAACACACGGAGAGTAAAAACACTACACAAGCCTCACTGAGATAACACACACTGTCACTCAGAACACACTGAGAGGAAAAAACACTACACAACCCTCACTGAGATAACACACTGTCACTCAGAACACACGGAGAGTAAAAACACTACACAACCCTCACTGAGATAACACACACTGTCACTCAGAACACACTGAGAGGAAAAAACACTACACAACCCTCATTGAGATAACACACTGTCACTCAGAACACACGGAGAGTAAAAACACTACACAACCCTCACTGAGATAACACACACTGTCACTCAGAACACACGGAGAGTAAAAACACTACACAACCCTCACTGAGATAACACACACTGTCTCTCAGAACACACTGAGGAAAAACACTACACAACCCTCACTGAGATAACACACACTGTCACTCAGAACACACTGAGGAAAAACACTACACAACCCTCACTGAGATAACACACTGTCACTCAGAACACACTGAGAGGAAAAACACTACACAACCCTCACTGAGATAACACACTGTCACTCAGAACACACTGAGAGGAAAAACACTACACAACCCTCACTGAGATAACACACACTGTCACTCAGAACACACTGAGAGTAACAACACTACACGACCCTCACTGAGATAACACACACTGTCACTCAGAACACACTGAGAGTAAAAACACTACACAACCCTCACTAAGATAACACACACTGTCACTCAGAACACACTGAGAGTAAAACACTACACAACCCTCACTGAGATAACACACACTGTCACTCAGAACACACTGAGAGTAAAACACTACACAACCCTCACTGAGATAACACACACTGTCACTCAGAACACACTGAGAGTAAAACACTACACAACCCTCACTGAGATAACACACACTGTCACTCAGAACACACTGAGAGTAACAACACTACACAACCCTCACTGAGATAACACACACTGTCACTCAGAACACACTGAGAGTAAAACACTACACAACCCTCACTGAGATAACACACACTGTCACTCAGAACACACTGAGAGTAAAAACACTACACAACCCTTACTGAGATAACACACACTGTCACTCAGAACACACTGAGAGTAACAACACTACACAACCCTCACTGAGATAACACACACTGTCACTCAGAACACACTGAGAGGAAAAACACTACACAACCCTCACTGAGATAACACACAGTCACTCAGAACACACGGAGAGTAAAAACACTACACAACCCTCACTGAGATAACACACACTGTCTCTCAGAACACACTGAGAGTAACAACACTACACAACCCTCACTGAGATAACACACACTGTCACTCAGAACACACTGAGAGTAAAAACACTACACAACCCTCATTGAGATAACACACACTGTCACTCAGAACACACTGAGAGTAACAACACTACACAACCCTCACTGAGATAACACACACTGTCACTCAGAACACACTGAGAGGAAAAACACTACACAACCCTCACTGAGATAACACACACTGTCACTCAGAACACACTGAGAGTAACAACACTACACAACCCTCACTGAGATAACACACACTGTCACTCAGAACACACTGAGGAAAAACACTACACAACCCTCACTGAGATAACACACACTGTCACTCAGAACACACTGAGAGTAAAAACACTACACAACCCTCACTGAGATAACACACACTGTCACTCAGAATACACTGAGAGGAAAAACACTACACAACCCTCACTGAGATAACACACACTGTCACTCAGAACACACTGAGAGTAAAACACTACACAACCCTCACTGAGATAACACACACTGTCACTCAGAACACACTGAGAGTAAAAACACTACACAACCCTCGCTGAGATAACACACACTGTCACTCAGAACACACTGAGGAAAAACACTACACAACCCTCACTGAGATAACACACACTGTCACTCAGAACACACTGAGAGTAAAACACTACACAACCCTCACTGAGATAACACACACTGTCACTCAGAACACACTGAGAGTAAAAACACTACACAACCCTCACTGAGATAACACACACTGTCACTCAGAACACACTGAGGAAAAACACTACACAACCCTCACTGAGATAACACACACTGTCACTCAGAACACACTGAGAGTAAAACACTACACAACCCTCACTGAGATAACACACACTGTCACTCAGAACACACTGAGAGGAAAAACACTACACAACCCTCACTGAGATAACACACACTGTCACTCAGAACACACTGAGAGTAAAACACTACACAACCCTCACTGAGATAACACACACTGTCACTCAGAACACACTGAGAGTAAAACACTACACAACCCTCACTGAGATAACACACACTGTCACTCAGAACACACTGAGAGTAAAACACTACACAACCCTCACTGAGATAACACACACTGTCACTCAGAACACACTGAGAGTAAAACACTACACAACCCTCACTGAGATAACACACACTGTCACTCAGAACACACTGAGAGTAAAAACACTACACAACCCTCGCTGAGATAACACACACTGTCACTCAGAACACACTGAGGAAAAACACTACACAACCCTCACTGAGATAACACACACTGTCACTCAGAACACACTGAGAGTAAAACACTACACAACCCTCACTGAGATAACACACACTGTCACTCAGAACACACTGAGAGGAAAAACACTACACAACCCTCAATGAGATAACACACACTGTCACTCAGAACACACTGAGAGTAAAACACTACACAACCCTCACTGAGATAACACACACTGTCACTCAGAACACACTGAGAGTAAAAACACTACACAACCCTCGCTGAGATAACACACACTGTCACTCAGAACACACTGAGGAAAAACACTACACAACCCTCACTGAGATAACACACACTGTCACTCAGAACACACTGAGAGTAAAACACTACACAACCCTCACTGAGATAACACACACTGTCACTCAGAACACACTGAGAGTAACAACACTACACAACCCTCACTGAGACAACACACACTGTCACTCAGAACACACTGAGGAAAAACACTACACAACCCTCACTGAGATAACACACACTGTCACTCAGAACACACTGAGGAAAAACACTACACAACCCTCACTGAGATAACACACACTGTCACTCAGAACACACTGAGAGTAAAACACTACACAACCCTCACTGAGATAACACACACTGTCACTCAGAACACACTGAGAGGAAAAACACTACACAACCCTCACTGAGATAACACACACTGTCACTCAGAACACACTGAGAGTAAAACACTACACAACCCTCACTGAGATAACACACACTGTCACTCAGAACACACTGAGAGTAAAACACTACACAACCCTCACTGAGATAACACACACTGTCACTCAGAACACACTGAGAGTAAAACACTACACAACCCTCACTGAGATAACACACACTGTCACTCAGAACACACTGAGAGTAAAACACTACACAACCCTCACTGAGATAACACACACTGTCACTCAGAACACACTGAGAGTAAAAACACTACACAACCCTCGCTGAGATAACACACACTGTCACTCAGAACACACTGAGGAAAAACACTACACAACCCTCACTGAGATAACACACACTGTCACTCAGAACACACTGAGAGTAAAACACTACACAACCCTCACTGAGATAACACACACTGTCACTCAGAACACACTGAGAGGAAAAACACTACACAACCCTCAATGAGATAACACACACTGTCACTCAGAACACACTGAGAGTAAAACACTACACAACCCTCACTGAGATAACACACACTGTCACTCAGAACACACTGAGAGTAAAAACACTACACAACCCTCGCTGAGATAACACACACTGTCACTCAGAACACACTGAGGAAAAACACTACACAACCCTCACTGAGATAACACACACTGTCACTCAGAACACACTGAGAGTAAAACACTACACAACCCTCACTGAGATAACACACACTGTCACTCAGAACACACTGAGAGTAACAACACTACACAACCCTCACTGAGACAACACACACTGTCACTCAGAACACACTGAGGAAAAACACTACACAACCCTCACTGAGATAACACACACTGTCACTCAGAACACAATGAGAGTAAAACACTACACAACCCTCACTGAGATAACACACACTGTCACTCAGAACACACTGAGAGTAAAACACTACACAACCCTCACTGAGATAACACACACTGTCACTCAGAACACACTGAGAGTAAAACACTACACAACCCTCACTGAGATAACACACACTGTCACTCAGAACACACTGAGAGTAACAACACAACACAACCCTCACTGAGATAACACACACTGTCACTCAGAACACACTGAGAGGAAAAAACACTACACAACCCTCACTGAGATAACACACACTGTCACTCAGAACACACTGAGAGTAACAACACAACACAACCCTCACTGAGATAACACACACTGTCACTCAGAACACACTGAGAGTAAAACACTACACAACCCTCACTGAGATAACACACACTGTCACTCAGAACACACTGAGAGTAACAACACAACACAACCCTCACTGAGATAACACACACTGTCACTCAGAACACACTGAGAGTAAAACACTACACAACCCTCACTGAGATAACACACACTGTCACTCAGAACACACTGAGAGTAACAACACTACACAACCCTCACTGAGATAACACACACTGTCACTCAGAACACACTGAGGAAAAACACTACACAACCCTCACTGAGATAACACACACTGTCACTCAGAACACACTGAGAGTAAAACACTACACAACCCTCACTGAGATAACACACACTGTCACTCAGAACACACTGAGAGGAAAAACACTACACAACCCTCACTGAGATAACACACACTGTCACTCAGAACACACTGAGGAAAAACACTACACAACCCTCACTGAGATAACACACACTGTCACTCAGAACACACTGAGAGTAACAACACTACACAACCCTCACTGAGATAACACACACTGTCACTCAGAACACACTGAGAGGTAAAACACCACACAACCCTCACTGAGATAACACACACTGTCACTCAGAACACACTGAGAGTAACAACACTACACAAACCTCACTGAGATAACACACACTGTCACTCAGAACACACTGAGAGGTAAAACACTACACAACCCTCACTGAGATAACACACAATGTCACTCAGAACACACTGAGAGTAAAAACACTACACAACCCTCACTGAGATAACACACACTGTCACTCAGAACACACTGAGAGTAAAAACACTACACAACCCTCACTGAGATAACACACACTGTCACTCAGAACACACTGAGAGGTAAAACACTACACAACCCTCACTGAGATAACACACACTGTCACTCAGAACACACTGAGAGGAAAAACACTACACAACCCTCACTGAGATAACACACACTGTCACTCAGAACACACTGAGAGTAAAACACTACACAACCCTCACTGAGATAACACACACTGTCACTCAGAACACACTGAGAGTAAAAACACTACACAACCCTCGCTGAGATAACACACACTGTCACTCAGAACACACTGAGAGGAAAAAACACCACACAACCCTCATTGAGATAACACACTGTCACTCAGAACACACTGAGAGTAAAAACACTACACAACCCTCATTGAGATAACACACACTGTCACTCAGAACACACTGAGAGTAACAACACTACACAACCCTCACTGAGATAACACACACTGTCACTCAGAACACACTGAGAGTAAAACACTACACAACCCTCACTGAGATAACACACACTGTCACTCAGAACACACTGAGAGTAAAAACACTACACAACCCTCACTGAGATAACACACACTGTCACTCAGAACACACTGAGAGTGAAACACTACACAACCCTCACTGAGATAACACACACTGTCACTCAGAACACACTGAGAGTAAAAACACTACACAACCCTCACTGAGATAACACACACTGTCACTCAGAACACACTGAGAGTAAAACACTACACAACCCTCACTGAGATAACACACACTGTCACTCAGAACACACTGAGAGGAAAAACACTACACAACCCTCACTGAGATAACACACACTGTCACTCAGAACACACTGAGAGTAAAACACTACACAACCCTCACTGAGATAACACACACTGTCACTCAGAACACACTGAGAGGAAAAACACTACACAACCCTCACTGAGATAACACACACTGTCACTCAGAACACACTGAGAGTAACAACACTACACAACCCTCACTGAGATAACACACACTGTCACTCAGAACACACTGAGAGTAAAACACTACACAACCCTCACTGAGATAACACACACTGTCACTCAGAACACACTGAGAGTAAAACACTACACAACCCTCATTGAGATAACACACACTGTCACTCAGAACACACTGAGAGTAAAACACTACACAACCCTCACTGAGATAACACACACTGTCACTCAGAACACACTGAGAGTGAAACACTACACAACCCTCACTAAGATAACACACACTGTCACTCAGAACACACTGAGAGGAAAAACACTACACAACCCTCACTGAGATAACACACACTGTCACTCAGAACACACTGAGAGTAACAACACCACACAACCCTCACTGAGATAACACACACTGTCACTCAGAACACACTGAGAGTAACAACACTACACAACCCTCACTGAGATAACACACACTGTCACTCAGAACACACTGAGGAAAAACACTACACAACCCTCACTGAGATAACACACACTGTCACTCAGAACACACTGAGAGTAAAACACTACACAACCCTCACTGAGATAACACACACTGTCACTCAGAACACACTGAGAGTAAAACACTACACAACCCTCACTGAGATAACACACACTGTCACTCAGAACACACTGAGAGTAAAACACTACACAACCCTCACTGAGATAACACACACTGTCACTCAGAACACACTGAGAGTAAAACACTACACAACCCTCACTGAGATAACACACACTGTCACTCAGAACACACTGAGAGTGAAACACTACACAACCCTCACTAAGATAACACACACTGTCACTCAGAACACACTGAGAGTAACAACACTACACAACCCTCACTGAGATAACACACACTGTCACTCAGAACACACTGAGAGTAAAACACTATACAACCCTCACTGAGATAACACACACTGTCACTCAGAACACACTGAGAGTAAAACACTACACAACCCTCATTGAGATAACACACACTGTCACTCAGAACACACTGAGAGTAAAAACACTACACAACCCTCACTGAGATAACACACACTGTCACTCAGAACACACTGAGAGTAAAACACTACACAACCCTCACTGAGATAACACACACTGTCACTCAGAACACACTGAGAGTAAAAACACTACACAACCCTCACTGAGATAACACACACTGTCACTCAGAACACACTGAGAGTAAAACACTACACAACCCTCACTGAGATAACACACACTGTCACTCAGAACACACTGAGAGGAAAAACACTACACAACCCTCACTGAGATAACACACACTGTCACTCAGAACACACTGAGAGTAACAACACTACACAACCCTCACTGAGATAACACACACTGTCACTCAGAACACACTGAGAGTAAAACACTACACAACCCTCACTGAGATAACACACACTGTCACTCAGAACACACTGAGAGTAAAACACTACACAACCCTCATTGAGATAACACACACTGTCACTCAGAACACACTGAGAGTAAAACACTACACAACCCTCACTGAGATAACACACACTGTCACTCAGAACACACTGAGAGTGAAACACTACACAACCCTCACTAAGATAACACACACTGTCACTCAGAACACACTGAGAGGAAAAACACTACACAACCCTCACTGAGATAACACACACTGTCACTCAGAACACACTGAGAGTGAAACACTACACAACCCTCACTAAGATAACACACACTGTCACTCAGAACACACTGAGAGTAAAAACACTACACAACCCTCATTGAGATAACACACACTGTCACTCAGAACACACTGAGAGTAACAACACTACACAACCCTCACTGAGATAACACACACTGTCACTCAGAACACACTGAGAGTAAAACACTACACAACCCTCACTGAGATAACACACACTGGCACTCAGAACACAATGAGAGTAAAAACACTACACAACCCTCACTGAGATAACACACACTGTCACTCAGAACACACTGAGAGTAAAAACACTACACAACCCTCACTGAGATAACACACACTGTCACTCAGAACACACTGAGAGGAAAAACACTACACAACCCTGACTGAGATAACACACACTGTCACTCAGAACACACTGAGAGTAAAAACACTACACAACCCTCACTGAGATAACACACACTGTCACTCAGAACACACTGAGAGGAAAAACACTACACAACCCTGACTGAGATAACACACACTGTCACTCAGAACACACTGAGAGTAACAACACTACACAACCCTCACTGAGATAACACACACTGTCACTCAGAACACACTGAGAGTAAAAACACTACACAACCCTCACTGAGATAACACACACTGTCACTCAGAACACACTGAGAGTGAAACACTACACAACCCTCACTGAGATAACACACACTGTCACTCAGAACACACTGAGAGTAAAAACACTACACAACCCTCACTGAGATAACACACACTGTCACTCAGAACACACTGAGAGGAAAAACACTACACAACCCTGACTGAGATAACACACACTGTCACTCAGAACACACTGAGAGTAAAACACTACACAACCCTCACTGAGATAACACACACTGTCACTCAGAACACACTGAGAGTAAAAACACTACACAACCCTCACTGAGATAACACACACTGTCACTCAGAACACACTGAGAGTAAAAACACTACACAACCCTCACTGAGATAACACACACTGTCACTCAGAACACACTGAGAGTAAAACACTACACAACCCTCACTGAGATAACACACACTGTCACTCAGAACACACTGAGAGGAAAAACACTACACAACCCTCACTGAGATAACACACACTGTCACTCAGAACACACTGAGAGTAAAACACTACACAACCCTCACTGAGATAACAC
>JAPDVR010000010.1:50270620-50273120 GCA_026230005.1 Gila orcuttii
GTGTGGTCAGGGCAGTAAATCAGGAGAGGAAATTGGAGGAAATTTTTAGTAAGATCTGTTTTTGAGTTTACAGGTTATTTTTGTGTCTTCTGAGTCATTGCAGGATGTGTATGTAGTTCAGATGATAATGGAAAGTGAGAGAGAGTGTGTGTGTGTGTGTGTGTGTGTGTGTGTGTGTGTGTGTGTGTGTGTGTGTGTGTGTGTGTGTGTGTGTGTGTGTGTGTGTGTGTGTGTGTGTGTGTGTGTGTGTGTGTGTGTGTGTGTGTGTGAGTGTGTGTGTGTGTGTAGCAGGTTTTGGCTAAATTCAGAATCTAAGAACCATCTCATGAGTGTTAATATAATAAACAAGAAAATAATTAAAAACAAGTAAAAACATGTAATAAAATATGTAAATAAATAAAATAATAAATAAAAATAAGTACACTGAACAAAATTATAAACGCAACACTTTCGTTTTAGCCCCCATTTTTCATGAGCTGAACTCAAAGATCTAAGACTTTTTCTACGTACACAAAAGGTCTATTTCTCTCAAATATTGTTCACAAATCTGTCTAAATCTGTGTTAGTGAGCACTTCTCCTTTGCCGAGATAATCCATCCACCTCACAGGTGTGGCGTATGAAGATGCTGATTAGACAGCATGATTATTGCACAGGTGTGCCTTAGGCTGTCCACAATAAAATGCCGCTCTAAAATGTGCAGTTTTATCACACAGCACAATGCCACAGATGTCGCTAGTTTTGAGGGAGCGTGCGATTGGCGTGCTGACTGCAGGAAGGTCCACCAGAGCTGTTGCCTGTGAACTGAATGTTCATTTCTAAACAATATTTGAGAAAAATAGGCCTTTTGTGTACGTAGAAAAAGTCTTAGATCTTTGAGTTCAGCTCATGAAAAATGGGGGCAAAAACAAAGTGTTGCGTTTATAATTTTGTTCAGTGTAATTAATAGAATATATAAGTAAGTCAATAAGTCAGTCAGTGTGGTGATGGACTGGTGAAATTCGTGAAGCTTGGGTCTGTGGTCGTTCAGTGTGTTTGTATTGACACACAGCAAAACACTGAGACATTTGTTAAATATCTTACTTTGAAGAAGAAAGAAGGTCATACAGGTTCGAGTGACATAATAGAGTGAGTAAATGATATAGAATGATATATGATTGAGTGATCCCTTTAAGACTGACTCGAGGAATCATTCAGTTCATGTGCATCTGTTTCAAAGAGCAACCAGAGTGAAATTTGAATATGAAGAGTGTTTTGAGCATCAACAGTGAAGAACAAGTCTGCTAAAACAAAATATGCAAATAAATCCTGACAAACTCCACAAACATGCAGCACTTACACATCTATAAAAACACCTCGTAAGTGATTTAATCCAGAAAATCAACATACGGCAGAGAAAAACAACTCCTGTTTGCACACCCTGATTAAAATGTTCAGGATGAAATTATCTATTTTGGTAATATTTATTAGGTGCTCGTTCCTCGGCTCTGTCAGGTAAACATTCTGATTACATTTGATTTCCATTATAAGACGCTTTGTTGTGTTCCCTGTTTTCTGAGAATGATCCCGGAAAGTCTGTTTTGTTCAGAGGCTCCTGTCGTCTCATTCTGTAAAGTTTGGTATTATGAGCATCATATCTGTGTGTGATTCTGTTTTTAGGCCGTGGATCGGCTGACGTTTTCGTGTCGTCTGTGTGTGTGCTGTGGGAGTCCCGAGTCCTGATGTTATTAAAGTGTGTCTCTTGTTTGACGATGAAACACTCATATCTCAGTTTCATATTCAGAGTCACTATAAATAAGTCTTTGAGAGACAATCCTGAGCTGTGACGTCACACACAAACATAAGACTGTTACACACTCCAAAACACAGTCATTCCACTATATTCAGATTTATATGTTGTGTCAGAATACATAGATTGTTGAATTACAGTATATATATATATATATATATAGAGAGAGAGAGAGAGAGAGACAGAGAGACAGAGAGAGAGAGAGAGAGAGAGAGAGAGAGAGAGAGAGAGAGAGAGAGAGAGAGAGAGAGAGAGCGAGCACCTATTCTAGCAATGTGGTCTGTGAAGTTTAACCCTGAGAATTAACCCTAACCTACACTTGCTTGAGAATTAACCCTAACCTACACTTGCTTGAGAATTAACCCTAACCTACACTTGCTTGAGAATTAACCCTAACCTACACTTGCTTGAGAATTAACCATAACCTACACTTGCTTGAGAATTAACCCTAACCTACACTTGCTTGAGAATTAACCATAACCTACACTTGCTTGAGGTCAAACAAGGCAAGCAGAGTATGGAAGTCAACAGCCTGAGATTTTTTGAAGTCTCGAAGAACTACCAGAGGAGTATCACATCTTCTCCAAGAAGTTACCTATCTGACCTGGGGGAGATAAACAAATACAAAATTATTTTGAACAAGATTTTAAACACATCAGCATCCAGAACACAGCATATTCAGAGCAGCTCCGCTGGTGTTTCCAGCCCGTCTG
>JAPDVR010000010.1:50278120-50285620 GCA_026230005.1 Gila orcuttii
TGAAGCTCTGGGATGAAACTCTGGGATGAAGCTCTGGGATGAAGCTCTGGGATGAAGCTCTGGGATGAAACTCTGGGATGAAGCTCTGGGATGAAGCTCTGGGATGAAACTCTGGGATGAAACTCCGGGATGAAGCTTTGGGATGAAGCTCTGGGATAAAAACTCTGGGATGAAGCTCTGGGATGAAACTCTGGGATGAAGCTCTGGGATAAAAACTCTGGGATAAAGCTCTGGGATGAAACTCTGGGATGAAGCTCTGGGATGAAACTCCGGGATGAAACTTGAAATAAGTTCAACTAACCCTACCATATCCAAAGGGATGGTGAGACCACTGAAGAGACTGGTCTTACTGGTCAGCATATCTTCTTATCTAGCTTGATAACCTGATAAAACCACCATTAAAGGGTTATGTTAGGGTTAGTGTGGGGGTTAGGGATTTCTGTCTGTCTGACTAGGCTTGACTGACTTTTATCAAGCTATTGTGTGTGTGTGTGTGTGTGTGTGTGTGTGTGTGTGTGTGTGTGTGTGTGTGTGTGAGAGAGAGAGAGAGAGAGAGAGAGAGAGATGAGTCTCAATAATGCCCTTAAACAATGCTGGTAAAACTGTTCGTGCCAAAAACAGAATAAAATAAAATATATAAAAACAAAACAAGAAGAATAAATAATCAAATAAATAATTGACTAAATAAATAAATTATATAATGAATTAATTAATTAATAAATAGGTAAATAAAATAAAATAAATAAGAAAATAATTTGAAACTCCAGGATGAAGCTCTGGAATGAAGCTCTGGGATGTAACTCTGGGATGAAGCTCTGGAATGAAGCTCTGGGATGAAACTCTGGGATGAAGCTCTGGGATGAAGCTCTGGGATGAAGCTCTGGGATGAAACTCCGGGATGAAACTCTGGGATGAAGCTCTGGGATGAAGCTCTGGGATGAAGCTCTGGGATGAAACTCTGGGATGAAGCTCTGGAATGAAGCTCTGGGATGAAACTCTGGGATGAAGCTCTGGGATGAAACTCCGGGATGAAGCTCTGGGATGAAGCTCTGGGATGAAGCTCTGGGATGAAGCTCTGGGATGAAACTCTGGGATGAAGCTCTGGGATGAAGCTCTGGGTTGAAGCTCTGGGATGAACCCCTGGGATGAAACTCCGGGATGAAGCTTTGGGATGAAGCTCTGGGATAAAAACTCTGGGATGAAGCTCTGGGATGAAGCTCTGGGATAAAAACTCTGGGATGAAGCTCTGGGATGAAACTCTGGGATGAAGCTCTGGGATGAAACTCCGGGATGAAACTTGAAATAAGTTCAACTAACCCTACCATATCCAAAGGGATGGTGAGACCACTGAAGAGACTGGTCTTACTGGTCAGCATATCTTCTTATCTAGCTTGATAACCTGATAAAACCACCATTAAAGGGTTATGTTAGGGTTAGTGTGGGGGTTAGGGATTTCTGTCTGTCTGACTAGGCTTGACTGACTTTTATCAAGCTATTGTGTGTGTGTGTGTGTGTGTGTGTGTGTGTGTGTGTGTGTGTGTTTGTGAGAGAGAGAGAGAGAGAGAGAGAGAGAGAGAGAGAGAGAGAGAGAGAGAGAGAGATGAGTCTCAATAATGCCCTTAAACAATGCTGGTAAAACTGTTCGTGCCAAAAACAGAATAAAATAAAATATATAAAAACAAAACAAGAAGAATAAATAATCAAATAAATAATTGACTAAATAAATAAATTATATAATGAATTAATTAATTAATAAATAGGTAAATAAAATAAAATAAATAAGAAAATAATTTGAAACTCCAGGATGAAGCTCTGGAATGAAACTCTGGGATGAAGCTCTGGGATGAAACTCCGGGATGAAACTCTGGGATGAAGCTCTGGGATGAAACTCTGGGATGAAGCTCTGGGATGAAACTCCGGGATGAAACTCTGGGATGAAGCTCTGGGATGAAGCTCTGGGATGAAACTCTGGGATGAAGCTCTGGGATGAAGCTCTGGGATGAAACTCCAGGGATGAAACTCCGGGATGAAGCTCTGGGATGAAGCTCTGGGATGAAGCTCTGGGATGAAACTCTGGGATGAAGCTCTGAGATGAAACTCTGGGATGAAACTCTGGGATGAAACTCCGAGATGAAGCTCTGGGATGAAGCTCTGGGATAAAGCTCTGGGATGAAACTCTGGGATGAAGCTCTGGGATGAAGCTCTGGGATGAAACTCCGGGATGAAGCTCTGGGATGAAGCTCTGGGATGAAGCTCTGGGATGAAGCTCTGGGATGAAACTCTGGGATGAAGCTCTGGGATGAAGCTCTGGGATGAAACTCTGGGATGAATCCTGAATCTGAACCTCACAGATCATTAGATGTTCAGGTTCAGCTCTCCTCTCTCCTCTGCTGGGTCGTTCGCTGCTGCTGTCTGTGAGTGTTGAAGTGTCTCTATGAGCTGGGACTGAGATCTTTCTTTAGAGTCCACATGACATAAACCCTCTTAACATCTGAAAAAACACAGATGAGATCCGTGTGTTGGGGATTTGCTGGAGTCAGCGTGAATATGAATGACGCACAGACAGACAGGTTTATTCAGAGATGAGGGATACTTGAGTGTGTGAAGACCAGAATATCATGTCTTTTCTTGTGTCATTACCTGTTCAGTTCAGAATAGTGGCGGATTAAAAACACGTATTAATATCACCCCTTATAGAAGAAGCAGATAAATCTGTCCTTGCTAATGTAGTCCCTGAGATACGATTGTAGTTCGTGTTCATACTTTGATTTTATTTTTAGATTTTGTTTTCCTTTTCATTTGAGTATTTTTGTTATTTTTACAAATTTTTAACAAAAAAAACTATATAAAAAAATGTCCATTTGTTTTTCAATAGTTATTTTTTAGTTTTGATTAGTTTTAGTTATTTTAGTACTTCAACCTAAACTAAGAAAAAATGAGATACAAACGTTAGATCCTTATGTGGCAAAAAGCTTATAAATGATACTTAAAGGAACACGCCACCGTTTATGAGATGGGGCTTATTCACCGTCTCCTCTATATTTAGATAGGTGGGAAAACACATTTTTGTCTCAGTGCATGCATTGTCTTAGTCTGGCAGCGCCTGTCACGGGGCGGCCGCGGAGAATAGTGTGAGGACTCAAGTGCAGAGGTGAAGAAGTGTTTAATTAAGTAAAACATAAATCAAACAAACAAAAAAAGGAAATCCAGGTCTCAAGAACTAAATAATAAATCCAGGAACATGACATGGCTGGCACAGAACTACACACAACTCAACACCCATAACTTTTATCAATGAACGAGCACAGGACAGCAAACACAGGGAGACTAAATAGGAAAGCAAACAAAGAGGGTAACGAGGGAAACTAGGTGAAGCCAATAACGAG
Organism: Gila orcuttii; assembly: GCA_026230005.1. NCBI lineage: Eukaryota > Metazoa > Chordata > Actinopteri > Cypriniformes > Leuciscidae > Gila > Gila orcuttii. The sequence continues at coordinate 50,281,507 of JAPDVR010000010.1, forward strand.
GTAACAAGGTGGGAGGGGCTAGACAATCCACAAGAGCACATGGCACACAGAGAACTCATGACAGCCATACACTCACAGTAAACAAGACCATACACAAACACAAGACCAGGAATGTCACGGCTCTGTCACCAAACCAAGAATAACCAGAATAGCTGTGACAGAACCGTGACAGCGCCGCCGCTAGCTTAGCTGAGCATAATGAATGGAATCCTTTGTTGCCGGATAGCATGTCGTGAGTAAAAGTGATTAATTTATTTTTTTTTAAACAAATTACTTCATGTGGCCTGCGTATTCACAACGAGTACAAATAGCAATGCAGATTACGACTAGGCGATCTCCTAGGCAGAGTTTGACCTGGGACTATATTGGGTGAAGCACAGGCGAGGCACTGCTACTCGCGCAGAGATATCACGCAACACCTGAAATCCCACAACTGCCGACAACACATGCACTGAGACAAAAATGTGTTTGCCCACCTATCTAAATATAGAGGAGACGGTGAATAAGCCCTATTTCAAAAAACGGTGGCGTGTTCCTTTAATTATTTGTTTGAAAATGTAAAAATGCACAAGGTTTTCTGTGATAGAATAGAATATAAGATATCCCAGATATGAGATGAGGTTGGCTGGCTTTATGGGGACTCTCCACAGACGTAACGGTGTTTATACTGTACAAACTGTGTATTCTGTCCACTTACACTAACTCTACCCATCACACACACACACACACACACACACACACACACACACACACACACACACTAACCCGACCCCTAACCCTACCCATCACACACACACACACACACACACACACACACACTAACCCGACCCCTAACCCTACACCTAAACCTGCTCATCACACACACACACAATAACCCGACCCCTAACCCTACCCAATACACACACACACTAACCCGACCCCTAACCCTAACCCTTACACACACACACACACATCTGTTGAAATTACAGATAATTTTGGATTAACACAAATGATCAGTGATCCCACTAGAATAACAAATCGTTCTAAAACTTTGATAGACCTGATGTTCTCTAACAAACCAGACAGAATAATAAAAACGTACAATTTCTTGACTGGCTTGTCTGACCACAATGCCATATTCTTTTCTAGAAAGCTGACTAAAAAACGATTGAGAAGTGTCAGTAAAAACATTAATGTAAAACAAGCGTTTATTCCAAAGAGCCAAGAACAATGTTTAATTGCAGCTCTAAATACTTTTGATTGGTCTAGTATAGTATTATGTGATGACACTAATCAATGTTGTGATTTAATATACTCTTCTATTAAAAGGGTTCTGTCTCAGTTTCAGAAAGTGGGTCATTTAAAGAAACGAGTTTATTCCTTGTCTTGGGTCAATAGTGAATGTAAACAGCTTATGACACTCAGAGATAAATTACTAAAAAAATCATTACAATCTGGATTAACTACTGGATTAACTATCGATTAAATTTTGTATCCGCAAGAAATAAAGTCACACAAACTTTGAGAATGGCAAAAGCAAATTTCTTCATGTCTGTAATTAATGGTGCCAAAGGAAATTGTAAATTGATTTGGGAAAATATTAACAAACTCCTTGGTAAAAGTAATCATATTGCTGATAAAGACTTTGAACTCAAATTTGCTAATGAATTGGTATCAGAGCCTCTCAACCTAGCAACTAAATTAAATGATTATTTTCAAAAGACCATTGATGAGATCGCTCAATTGTTTTCTAGCTCTTGTGACTCTCAACAAAATATTGTCCACACTGACCCTTATATGGATGTCGTAACTCTAAATTCTAAGTTTAATATTCAAATAATTACAGAAAATGAAGTAGATAACATAATCTCTAAATCCAAAAATTCAAAAGCAAGGGATGTGTTTGGATTTGATACCAATCTTTTGAAGCTTTTAAAATCTTGTATTTTGGTGCCTGTGACCCATCTTATTAATTTGTCAATCACGCAGGCAGTCGTCCCCTTGAGTTGGAAGGTTGCAAATGTAATACCAATATATAAATCGGGTGATAAATTAGACCCTGCTAATTATCGACCTATTAGCATACTTCCTATCTTTTCTAAGATAGCAGAGAAATGGGTCGCCAACTCTATCATTGTACAGCTTAATGATTCCAATCCGGGTCTGCACCCTATGCAATTTGGATCTCGATCTCTTCACTCGACTGAAACGGCTGTTTGTGTTTTTGTCGAGAAGGTGAAGTTTTATTTAGATAAAAACAGTTATGTTGCTGCTGTTTTTGTTGATTTTAAGCGTGCGTTTGATACTGTGAATCACTTTAAGCTCTTGTCTAGACTGTTAACATTCGGCTTTAGTAATCAAACAGTTAAATGGATACAGTCTTATTTATCGGATAGAAAACAATGTGTGCAAATAAAAAATTGTAAGTCACCCTATCTTCAATATACACGGTGTTCCACAGGGATCAATCTTAGGACCTCTGCTATTTTCACTGTATGTGAATAATTTGCCTAATGTGTGCAAAAATGTCGACACGATTATGTATGCTGATGATACGGTAATTTTTACACATGCCAAAAGTGCTGATGATGCATCCCATCAGCTTTCATTTGCTTTAAATGATTTGCAAAAATGGCTGATTGATTCATGCTTGTGTCTTAATGTTAAAAAGACTGTATCAATGTTTTTTAGTAAACCTAAAACAACTGTGGCCACAGTAAAAGTTTGCTTGGGTGGACAATAATTAATTAATGTTGAGGAATTTAGGTATCTGGGAGTTCTGATAGACTCAAAATTATCTTTTAAAAAACACGTCAAAAAAGTTGTGAAAACTGTAAATGTTAATTTACGGAACTTTAAACAGATTCGTACATCATTAACGGATACAGCAGCGATCACGTTCTTGCACTCTATGATACTGGCTCATATTGAGTACTGTATCACAAGTTGGTCTTATACCAGTCATGCTGCTATTGGGCCAATTGAAGTATGCTACAAAAGAGCATTGAAAATATTAGATAAGAAACCTTCGTCATATCATCATTGTAATATTCTAGATAAATGTAAGTTTTTAAATTTTGCGAATTTCAAATTATTTAAATCAGCCTGTCTAATCTATAAGGTTATACATGGTCTGGCATCTCCACCATTGAGTGATTTTATTAAACAAAAGTCTATCAGTGCTGTCGGGTCTCGAGTGACTAGAGCCACTATCAGAGGTGACTGTGACTTGGCGTTTAGACGGACCGCCTTTTCACAGAACGCTCTATCATATCAGGGGGTGAGCTCCTGGAATAGTATTCCTCAGGCAGTGAGGGAAAGCACAAGTTTTCCTATTTTTAGGAGTCTTTTAAAAGTATGGTTGAGGGACACACAAATATGTGATTAGTAATCAGTTTATATATCAGATGTAAATTAGAGTTAGTGTTTTATAAAAATAAAGGGGATAGAATTATTAGTGTGATATGGGTTGTGTAATAGGAGTTAGTATAGCATGGGTTGTGTAAAAGGGGTCAGTGTAATATGGCTTGCCCTAATATGTTGTGATCACTGTTATTGTCCTTGCTTCTCTGTATATAGCCTGTGCATAGTGTGTCTGTATGTATTTATGTGTAACATCTACCTGCTTAGGGGTCTGCAGATGGAAATTAGCCTATGGCTATAATCTGGCATATTTACATTTGTGAAAAATGTTCATTAATAATATTGTCCCTTTTGTCTTTTTTCTACAAATAAAATAATATAAATAAAAATATAAATAAACACACACACACACACTAACCCGACCCTTAACCCTACCCATTACACACACACACACACACACACACACACACACACACACACACACACACACACACACTAACCCGACCCCTACCCATTACACACACACACACACACACACACACTAACCCGACCCCTAACCCTATCCATCACACACACACACACACACACACACACACTAACCCCACCCCCAAACCTGCCCATCACACACACACACACACACACTAACCCGACCCCCAAACCTGCCCATCACACACACACACACACACACACACACACACTGAGTCACCATCACTGATCCCACGCTCTCACTGATACACAAGTCTGATTTTCTCTTCTCAGTTCTTCTCCTTCT
>JAPDVR010000010.1:50290620-50323120 GCA_026230005.1 Gila orcuttii
CTTTTAGCAAATACTGAAACCATGTCGCTGTCCGCGGTGCTGAAACGCTCGCGTCTCTGAGCTGATCTTATGCTTTATGCCTTGTATTGAGTCCGTATGTGAAGAGAATAACTCTTGAGCTTCATAAACCTTTGCAAACGTTTTCTTATATTAACAGCAGAATATACTTATCATTATTGCAGCAATGTTTTCAAAATACATTGCAAGTATACTTATAGCTATACTGAGAACATGTGAGTCATTTGTGATTGTTTGCACGTTGCAAAGAATTAATTTATTTCTTATTTGATTGCATCTCACTGCAAACAGTTTGATTGCTGAATGTGTTGCAATGCACAGTTTAACTCATTCTGACTTCATCATGTAGATTAATGTTGTTGTCCTGCAAGTGTGTGTCTTAAATGAGTGATGCTTGTCAATATTGTCAAAAAGTGTGTGTGTGTGTGTGTGTGTGTGTGTGTGTGTGTGTGTGTGTGTGTGCACTAGACACGCATTCATCTGAGCTCACAGATGGCTCCGCTGTGCTTGCCAGAGCTCTGCATGTCTCAGACTTTCCCAGGATTACATACAAAGTCTCTGTGTTTGTTCAGATCAGGCACAATCTGACACTGATTCCAGGATGGAGCAGCCACCACGGGTTAAACTCTGTGCATCTTTCTCTCACTCTTCCTCCTGTCTCCCTCAAACACCAGCTGTTTCCATAACTACACATGTAGTGTGCAATTTCAGCCCCCTATGTGGGGCATGAAAAGAGGTTGAGTGGCAGAGCTGAAGTACTCTCATTTTCTGTGGAGTCAATAGTTTCCGGTTTCTCAGATTCAATGGGAGTGCATTAGAGGTGCATCTGACTCGCTAAACAGAGCAACATAACTGTTGAGCTTTAGTTTTTTTTAGCCCCACATTATCAGTTCGCAACGGTGCAGAAAGATGAAGGTAATGATGAAGACGATGGGGTCATTGGTTCTTCTCACAGCTGCACTCAGCTAATTCTCTTTCATCTCAATGCTGAATGAGTGTCTTTGAGCGAAAAAGGGAGAAGTTCTGGAACAGAGCGAGGGATTGTGCTTGGAAAGAGAGAGGTGCACACACACACACACACACACAGCAGATCTGTGTCTCGAGCACCTGTAGCTATGGCAACAACACTAAAGTTCTGCAAACGCTGCATTCTGTCAGGGAGGGGCTGAGCGTTCCTGCGGAAACATCCTTCTCTCTCTCTGTAAGAGCCCGAGCGGCGCTGAACTTCCGTGGGTGCGAGCTGAGTCTTCATGGACGTCAGTTTGACGCAATCAGCTCTGCCACGTGTGAAAGCGTGGGCAGGAGAGAACGAGAGAGCGATGCAGGGAGAGATTCCTGTGAAGGGCACTGCAATTATAGTCTGAGTGTAATGGCAGTGTGCGCATTAGCATTGACAGGTCTCTTTCTCGAACGCACACTAATGGAGGGCGCAGCTCTCGACTACAGATATGATTCAGATGGCAGACAGTATGATAATTACAATGCCTATGATTGACAAGTGCTAACTCTGAATCCCTTCTGTTTGTTGTTTTCCCCACAGATATGTCCCTATCAGTCTAGTGACAAATCAAACCCGTATTCGTCGTAGTGAACAGATCAAACCCTTCCAGATCAAAGAACCCCAGGCAAGTCGAAAGCACTAAACTCGAATCAAAGGATCCACCCGTCCTGAAGCAAGAACATGGAGCGGCGGTTCATCCCGTTGGCGCTGTGCGCGTGTATGTGTGTGATGTTCTCCCCGGGCATCTCCACTCCCTCCGGCCCGGCCTCTGCCACCTGTGCCACCCTGGAGCAGAGCCGGTTCTTCGGCGTATTCTCCTCTAAGACCGCCCTACCGTCGTCCCCGTGCTCCTGGACCCTGCAGAACCCCGATCCCCGCCGCTACACCGTCTACATGAAGATCACCAAGCCTACTGAGACCTGCACCCCTCGACAGATCCGAACCTTCCAGTTCGACTCCTTCCTGGAGACCTCGCGCACGTACCTGGGCATGGAGAGCTTCGACGAGGTGGTGCGCCTGTGCGACGCTTCCTCCGCCGTGGCCTACCTGGAGTCCAGCAAACAGTTCCTGCAGGTGCGGAAGGTGACGCAGAGTCTCGGTGTGGAGCCCGCGGAGCAAGACGAGGGGAGTGACGAAGGCAGCCAGTTCGGCGCTGAGTTTCTGGTCGTGGGAAAGAGGAACCCCAGTATGCCTGCCTGCGAGATGCTGTGCCAATGGTTGGAAGATTGCCTGGCGACCAGCACCCACGGAAACCCCTGTGGCATCATGATGACCCCCTGCCAGTGCTGGGAACCGCCCAAGAGGAAGAACGGTGGCTGTTACAGGGGCGGAGTCTACACCGAGAAGTGCACGCCCACCACTAGAGACAGCGGCCGCGATGCAGAGATCATGCGTAAGTGTGTGAGAGAGATGCAAGGGTCCAGTGGCGACCCATTTATTTTGTAAAGTGCAAGCAAATTTGTATGCACTCCTCAAAAGTTTTCTGTTTTCAGTTAAAACTGTGTTGTGTAAGCTCCCCCTAAGTTAATAACTAATGATCTTTGCAACAGAAGTGAATCAATCAAAAACTAACTTTAGCTGAACAATTACTTTATTCTAGAGCTGCTGTAAAGGCAAAACAATCTGATCCTTTAATTTCCTATCATAATTTGTAAAGCTCATTTGAAACAATCTATATTGTTAAAAGTGCTATAAAAATGAAAGTGACTTGACTTGCCTGGATGTGGTTCTGCTCTATAGTCGAGCTCCCTGAGCCTCCGGTAAACAAATCAATGCCTCAGTGCTTGAGGTTGTTAAAGCAACCCACTGGGCTATAAAAACACCACATCCAAAGAGCTCCTCGATTCCCCCTTTCAAATGGCCGTATCATGCAGCGTCCTGGCATTTAGCCTTCAAAGCTCCATTTTGTTTAGAAAAGGTTAAAAAGCATTTGTTTGTCTGAGACTTTTCCCCTGCTGTTATAGTGCCAGCCTCTTTGAAATCAAAACCTTCATTTATGAGAAAACAATGCTGCATCGATTTTCAATAAGTTGACAGGCAGATTTGACGCCTCTATTGTGTTGATGAAGTCTGAATGTAGTAACCGGAGTTGGCCAGCAGGTGTCAGCACTGACAGCAGCATTATCATGACTCATCTGCAGTGAATGTTCTGTCCGCCACCTCTTCAGCATTACTCATCCAGTATATGTGTGTGTTGTGTTTGCAGGAGGCTGGAATGGATGGGGCCGCTGGTCCGAGTGCAGTAGCGAGTGTGGTGGTGGAGTCCAGGTGCGCAGTCGCGCCTGCCAGCCTGAGGATGGCGTGTGTGAGGGCGTCGTTGAGGAGGGACGCTCCTGCAACCCTCAGCCCTGCATCGGTCAGTTCAATGTGCATAAATGTGCCCGCAGTCAATGTGAGAGCTGTCAGATCTTACAGAGAGTTTGTGTTGATTTATGCAGGTCAAGTGCGGCAGAGAAGTCAAGGTCTGCGCTCCATAATCGGCCAGCGGCGTGACTCTGACGGCACCATCATGGCAAATCAGGCCCCTCAGAAAGGTGTGTGTCTATATGGAAACACTAAAGCAGTCTGGAGTAGTAAGTGTTGTGCTGAATCAAACTCTTTGTTACTCTCCTGTGTGTGCAGAAGAAACCCAGCAGGACACGTGGTCCTCATGGAGTGTGTGTTCTGTGAGCTGTGGCGAAGGCTGGCAAACTCGCGCACGTTCCTGCATGACATCCGGCCACAGCAGCCAATGCACCGGCCCTTTGAGAGAGAATCGACCATGCAACAACACTGCTGTCTGCCCAGGTACTTCAAATCACACACACACTTGTCAATATTAATTTGTCCATATCACGGGATGAGTGATTGACTAACGACTCTGCATGTGCAGTGAATGGATTGTGGGACGAATGGGCTCCCTGGAGTTTGTGCTCGTCCACATGTGGTCGTGGATACCGTGATCGCGTCCGTACCTGCAAACAACCTCGCAATGGTGGAGAACCCTGCCGCGGACCCACCAAACAAACCAAGTTCTGCAACATTGCTGTCTGCCCGGGTCAGTACTCTCAGCCTGAGTGCTATTCCAGATCTCAACACCAGATGGCACTGTACACCTCAGTCATTCAAGCCCTTTCAATAACAGCTTTAATCTTCCCTCCTCTGTAGTTGATGGTTCCTGGAACGATTGGTCTGCATGGACTCCCTGCTCTTCATCTTGCTCTAATGGAACGATGCAGAGAACCCGTGAGTGTAACGGGCCCTCGTACGGAGGCTCAGAGTGCAGAGGAGAATGGCAAGAAACCAGCAACTGCTTCCTCAGAGACTGCCCAGGTACAGTACTCCTCACATATGCATATGAAGGTTTTTTTGTTCCTAAACAAGTGTTTAAATGAGAGATGTGTTATCGCCTCTAGTGGACGGGAGGTGGCTGCTGTGGAGCTTGTGGGGAAGTTGCAGTAAGTCCTGTGGGGGAGGTCATCAGCTCAGACAGAGAGTGTGCGAAGGACCTTTCTTTGGTGGAGAGCCTTGCAACGGTGATAAATCAGAAATGCGAAACTGCAACGAGAAGCGGTGCCCAGGTGAAACCTCAAACTAGATTTCACACGCAGTGATGCATGCACCAATTTTGAGGCGGTGATTTTAAGTGCTTATAAATGTGTTTGTCAGAACCTCACGAGATCTGCGGAGAGGAGAACTACGGCAGTGTGGTGTGGAAGAAGACCCCCGCGGGCGACACGGCTGCTGTGCCCTGCCCGTCCGATGCCACAGGTACTGATCTCAGATCTCACGTCCAGCTCTCTAGTTTCTGTATCCAATGAAGGTCGCTGGCCTGATTGTAGTGAAAGAGACCGTCTTTAACCCTCCTGTCTTTGACTCCTGCAGGCCTGATCCTCCGCAGATGCACACTGGACGCCGTGGGTCTGGCCTTCTGGGAAAACCCAACTCACATCAAATGTGTTTCCAAAGAATTCCAGGACATCCAGACCCTGGTAAGCACCATCAGCCAAATACTAGTACATTAGGGGCTTTAACACAGGAGGAACCTTTTCATAGTTCCTAGAACTATTGGTGGAAGTAAGTTTGGAACTTAGGAACTTAGGAACTTAGGAACTAGGATTTTAGTTCTAGGAACTCCTTTTGGAGGAACCATTAAATCTCGGGGAACCATCCTGGTGGCTCGTTCCTAGAACTGAGTTCCCAGAACTACCCGGTGTGAAAGCCTCTTTTGTGTTAATCGTGGCATAACGGTTTGACTGGATTCCGAACCGTCCTTCTCTTCCCAGACGCGTGATCATGTGACCCGGTCTCAGAGCGGTCAGCTGGTGGACGGTGTGTCTGAGGTTCTGTCCAAACTCAGGATGGCTTCGCTCGACAGCACGAAGTACAGCGGAGACCTGCTCGCAGTGATGGAGGTCCTGAGGAACAGCACGGAGATCTTCAGAGGCTCCAAGATGAGCCTGAGCAATGCAGATGTGGAGGTAAACACCGCCCGATGAGCAGCGCATGAAATGATGATGGGAAAACTGTATATCTGATCTAATAACCCTTTTATTGTTTGACCCGCAGAATTACGCTCACACCATTAGCAACTTACTGCAGGAGACACACCGAGAGAAATGGGAGGAAGCTCAGCTGGTGAGTGTGTGTGATCTCCACTGACGTACGTGTCCTCACACATGCCCATTTTGTCTTCAGACCAAATAAAGAAGCAGAGAAATCGAGTGCGCCCACATGCCAATCTGTGGCAACACACACACACACTAATGAATCAGGCAACAAGTCATTCATGCTCTGGTTTGTTTTGCTTCAGATGGGTGCAAACATCAAGGAGTTCTTCAGTCTGGTGGAGAACTTCATTGACATGATCGGGCGTCAGATGAGAGATTTCCAGGACATCTATGAGGTCACCGAGAATCTGGGTGAGTGTGAGACGGGTCACGAGTGCGAGAAGAAAGAAGTCTGTGTGTGTGTGTGTGTTTGACTGTTTTCTGACGCCCCTTCAGAGCTGAGCATCCAGAAGCGACCCCGAACCATGACCTCTGACGTGACCTTTCCCCTGAAGGGCTGGCGCGGGATGATCGACTGGGTGCGCAACTCAGAAGAGAAAATCACAGTGTCCCGCAACGCCCTGAGTCTAGACGTGCCAGGTACACACACACTCACTCACACACACACACACACACACACACCCAAACAAACACACACACACACACACACACACACACACACACACACTCACACACACACACACACACACTCACACACACACACACACACCTGTGTACTGAGGCTAATGCAGGTCTGAATGTGTGTGTAGATGCTGAGCAGAGCACAGGGTTCGTCACCGGTATCGTTCTCTACAGAAATCTGGGACCCATCCTGTCCTTACAGAGGTAAACACACACACACACTTAAAAATCTCCTGATTTACAAGCTTCTCCTTAAATGCATGAAATAAAGTTTCTAGAAAAACTAAAATTGTCTACATATGAATTACCATGTAAAATTCAAATGCAATTTTTTTGTTAAATAATCAGTTCAGCACAAAGTGATAACATGCATGATCAATAACAGTGATTCTGATCATCGATGATCTCGTTCTCCATAGCAACAGCACTCTGCTCAACTCAAAGGTTGTCACGGTAACGGTGAAGCCCAACCCTGGGTTCCTGTCGGCCCCTGTCGAGATTGACTTCCCTCACCTGCACAACGTGAGTCACATCACTCGTTCTGTTCTGTGTGTGTGTGTGTGTGTGTGTGTGTGTGTGTGTTGAGAACATGGAGGAAGTGTCACATGACACAGATCAAACACCGCCTAACTATCTCTCTCGCTCTCTCTCTCTATCTCTTTCTCTCTCTGCAGGGCACCGTTAATGAGACGTGCATCGCCTGGGACGAGAGCGAGAGGTGGGTGGAACCGCTTGTGATGTGTGTGTGTGTGTGTGTGTGTGTGTGTGTGTGTGTGTTGTTCCAGCTCTAAAGGTCACACACACTCTTCTGCCCTCGTACACTGTGTCATCTCCACACTTCCTTGACAGCCACTAATCATATTCAAATGAGTCTCCGCCCCCACTCCACTCATCACTAATGACCTTATGAATATTCACAGAGCATTCAAAACCTTTTAATGGTTCTATTCACCATACACTGCCCACACAAACACTGCCTGTCACACACTCACACTCACACACACACACATATACGAACACACACACACTCACACACACATGCACTCACACACACATGCACTCACACACACACACACACACACACACACACTAACGCATGCACAAACACACACTCACACATTTAAACTGTTGAGTTTCTGTGTGATCAGATCATTTAATGGTGTGTGTGTGATTGTCTTTACATGCATATTTCCAAATGCACACATTAACAGCAGAACTGAATAGTGACAGGAAGAAATATGCAGTATAATAAAAAGTATAAAATAAAATTACACTGGATTTATGCTTGAAGGATATTTTTTTTTACACCAGTACTCAATGTTCTGAGCGCAACATAAAATCACCAAGAAACATTTTATGATGTATATGCCATGATATCTTCTGAATGCCTGTAGCATGTAAATGTGGTAATCATCCAGTGGTCTGTTAGAGTGTGTGAGTCTTGATGAGCTGCTCTGCTGTGTGTGTGAGAGCTTTATTTCAGAGTGTATCTAACGTGTGTGTGTGTTTGTGTGCGCGCAGCGCGTCCCTGCTCGGCTCCTGGTCCGCGCGCGCCTGCAGATCCGTGTCGCGCGACTCCAGAACCACATGTGTGTGTGACGGACTGTCCACCTTCGCCCTGCTCGCGAGACCCAACCCCGACCCGGTGAGTGTCCGATCATCACCTGTGTGTGTGTGTGTGTGTGTGTGTGTGTGTGTGTGTGTGTGTGTGTGTGTGTGTGTGTGTGTGTGTGTGTGTGTGTGTGTGTGTGTTGTGTGCGCGCGCGCTTTGCGATGCTTTTAGTAACAGCATTGATTAAAACCTTGTTTATCCTCGGTTGATCGGATGTGATTATCTTTTATGTGAGTTTCATTTGTGTATAATGACGGTGTTCGATGATCGATCGGTTCTCATCAGGACAATTAAATTCTCTTCAGGAATCTGATAATCGATAATAGATCTGATTGTCTTTTATTCGTGTATTTGTTTGCTTTAATGCATTTATAGATGTAATCCGGTTGTTTAGATGTAAAGATGTTTTTGATCTTTTTTTCCTTCTTGGCGCAGAAGCAGTTGCCATGGCAACCGCATCCGCAGCCTCGCGCTGTAACTCGGTTATCAGCACGAGAGGAAAAAAACAACTCTGCACTGCAACGCGACGCGTCCAAACAGAACGCTCACGTTTACGCGCACTGTTTTGACGCATCGTGCAGTTCAAAGCTGGTTTAAAAGACGTGCCTTCATCGTGTGTGTGTGAGTGTGTGTGTGTGTGTGTGTGTGTGTGTGTGTGTGTGTGTGTGTGTGTGTGTGGATGATTGTGTGTGTGTGTGTGTGTGTGTGTGTGTGTGTGTGTGTGTGGATGATTGTGGGTGTGTGTGTTTGTGTGTGTGTGTGTGTGTGTGTGTGTGTGTGTGTGTGTGTGTGTGTGTGTGTGTGTGTGTGTGTGTGTGAAAATTGTCCACCTGCAGGACACACACACACCCACACTCACACACACACGTTTAAATGTGCTAATGTGGAGCAGCAGTGAGGAAATGTAGAGCGGCTCTCTCTCTCACCTTCACTTCTCCTTCATATGAGCTGCCCTGTTTCTGCCAGTCATTCTGTCCTGAGGGAGATGTGTGTGTGTGTGTTCACACTGACGTTACTGTGTTTCTCCGCAGAACATGGATAGGTCTCTGTTACCGTCGGTTACGTTGATCGTGGGATGCGGGGTGTCGTCCCTCACCCTCCTCCTCCTCATCATCATCTATGTCTCCGTGTGGAAGTAAGAAACTTATCATAATGCTTGATTTACTGATGGGTTGATTGATGTTATTCATTTATTGATCTAAGGTTTTCAAACTTTTTGGAGCCCAGTTTAAAACCGCTGGGTTGGACTGACTGGTTTTCATTGATCGACTTTTTCAGGTACATTCGTTCTGAGCGTTCAGTGATCCTGATCAACTTCTGTCTGTCAATCATCTGCTCCAACGCCCTCATTCTGATCAGTCAGACGCAAGTGCGTAACAAGGTAAGCCGAAACCGAACCCAATCCCGATCCTGATCATCATCCCGATCCCAAACCCAACACCAATCCCGATCCCGACACCAAACCCAATCCCGATCCTGACCCAGATCCTGACCCCGCTCATCATCCCTATCCCAAACCCGTTCCCAAACCCGACACCAATACCGATCCCGACACCAAACCCAATCCCAAACCCGATCCCGACCCAGATAGTGATCCTGATCATCATCCCGATCCCAAACCCGTTCCTAAACCCGACACCAATCCCGATCCGGACACCAATCCCGATCCCGACACCAAACCTGATCCCAATCCCGATCCCGACACCAAACCTGATCCCAATCCCGATCCCGACCCCTACCTTGACGTTCCTCAGCTCTGACGGCCCGGCTCACCTCTCGTTCTCTCTCAGGTCATGTGTGCGCTGGTGGCGGCGCTGCTGCATTTCTTCTTCTTGTCCTCGTTCTGCTGGGTCCTGACCGAGGCGTGGCAGTCCTACATGGCCGTGACGGGCCGCCTGCGTAACCGCATTATCCGCAAGCGCTTCCTGTGCCTGGGCTGGGGTAAGTGTGTGTGTGAGTGTGTGTGAGTGTGTGTGTGTGTGTGTGTGCTGGTGTTGATTCTGCCGGATCTCTGTCGGGATGGTGTCTAACTCTCTCTCTCTCTCTCTCTCTCTGGATCCTCTTAGGTTTGCCCGCTTTAGTCGTCGCCGTTTCTGTCGGCTTCACCAAAGCCAAAGGCTACGGCACCGTCAACTAGTGAGTATTTCCCATCCCGGTTATCTCGTCTCTCTCTCTTTCCGTGTGTGTTTCAGTGAGTGTAACGCTGGTGTCTCTTGTTCTCCGCAGCTGCTGGCTGTCTCTCGAGGGCGGTCTCTTGTACTCGTTCGTGGGTCCGGCGGCTGCTGTCGTTCTGGTGAGGAGACGCTTGCAATTTAATTTAATATGCAACAATATTATTGATCTCCTGCATTGACACCATTATATGAGTACTAAACTGAGCTGGACGATGACATCACGGTTTACTCCAGAGCGGCTATATATATATATATATATATATATATATATATATATATATATATATATAAATGAACTAGATTAATAAATTTTTTTCAACAAAAATGAACCGTCAACTTAAGCTGAACTGTGACGCTTTTGTCATCTAGAAACAAACTTTGTTGCATTATTTTCCTGTTATCGGCTGCTTTGAAACAATCTGTGTTGTAAAAAGCGTTATATAAATAAAGGTGACTTGACTGTGTGATTATTACATCGACAGCACATTCCGAGCGCTCACTGACGTCTCCTGTGTGTTTTCAGGTCAACATGGTGATTGGTATTCTGGTTTTTAACAAGCTCGTGTCCAAGGACGGCATCACGGACGTCAAGCTGAAAGAGAGGGCTGGGTAAGAAACCCTGAACACACCCAATTAAACACATCGTACACACCAGCCAGATGTTGTTTTAAACGTGCTGTCCTGCAGGGCGTCGCTGTGGAGCTCCTGCGTGGTCCTCCCTCTCCTGGCGCTGACCTGGATGTCTGCGGTGCTGGCCATCACGGACCGCCGCTCCGCTCTCTTCCAGATCCTCTTCGCTGTCTTCGACTCCCTCGAGGGATTCATCATCGTTATGGTGCACTGCATCCTGCGCCGAGAGGTCAGCACGCTCACCACCGCAGCACATGTGTGTGTGTGTTTAACGTGTGTTTGAGTGTGCCAGAGCTCATATGTGTGTGTGTTTCAGGTTCAGGAGGCTGTGAAATGCCGTGTGGTGGATCGTAAAGACGACGGGAACGGCGATTCCGGGAGCTCCCTGCAGAACGCCCACACGCAGCTCATGGTGAGAGCGCACACAAGCATTCTCCTGCTTTTTACATGCTAGCATTGGCTAATATTTTTCAACGCTTTCACCTTGGAACCTATTTCAAGGTTTGCATTCTCGAGCCACCAGGCACTGTTGTTGTGCAAGTGCGCAGGCTGTAGAGCATTAATGGTTTTCTTATAGCGGACACCCCTGTGTTAATAACTAATGATCACTGCAACGGAAGTGAATCAATCAAAACTAACTTTATGTGGACAATAACTTTATTCTAGAGCTGCTGTAAAGCCTAAACAATCTCTGTTACTGTAATCTCCTATTATCACTGTAAAGCTGCTTTGAAACAGTCCATATTGTTAAAAGCGCTATATAAATGAAGGTGACTTGACTTGACTTTCAAATATTGAATTTCTCATCTTTCTTTCTTGTGCAGTCTGACTTTGAGAAGGATGGCGACTCAAACCGACTAGGTAAGCAAACAAACCACACAGTGTATGAAACTCTTCATGATAAGATCGGTTAGGGGGACTGTATTCCACATGCCACAGTCTCACCGGTCTCCCCGCTTCCCTTCAGGTGGAATGAAGAGCTCTTCCGAGGAGAAGATGCCCCCCCCACAGCTCCCCCTGCCCCTCGGCCCAAACTTCCACACCCTTCCGTCCAACCCCAGCGGGAAGAGCCACTTTCCCCCCGTTCCCGAGTACTCCAGCCACACGCTCACCCTGCGGAGAGAGAAAGGTCGCGGGGTCGACCCGTCCTGCGGAAAACCTGTGTATGTGTGTGACAGCGAGCTCTTTAAGCAGCTGGATGTGGATTTGGCCCTCGCTCAGGCCGAGAGCATCTGTCCGGACGGCAGCGGTTACGTGCTCCTGCCCAACACCACCTCCACCCTCCGCGCCAAACCCAAAGACGACTCCAGCAGCTCCGGCAAGTACAACATCAGCACCGAGCTCCCGCAGGCCCGTCTCATGCATCTGAGTGGAACCTTCGCCGAACCGCAAGCCGCATACGCCACCAAAACGCTCCCCGCCGACCGCGTCAGCGTATCATACTCGGAGCGCGACTCGCCCATTCAGAACATCCACAACATCTCCAGCGAGAGTCACGTGACCAGCAGTCTGGGTGACACCTTCGACTCCATGAACTCCATGATGTCCAAGAGCGAAACCATCTCCACACTGTCTATGAGCTCTTTGGAGGTCAGCGAGGGGGTAAGATGCGCCATTTATTCTTGCTAATGCCACACCTAATGAACACCTCGTCTTATGAATTACATCATTATTGCATGATGTAATACTAAAGTTTGCCTGTTTCACTCTCACAGAGGCAGAAATCCCGTTATGCAGAACTGGATTTCGAGGTAATTACTGATTTTCAGAGTTTTGTAGCATTAATTAAATGCACATCTGCAACAGTACTGTATTAAGCATTCCTTTCTCTCTCATGTAGAAAATCATGCACACCCGAAAACGCCATCAGAACATGTTCCAGGACCTCAACAGAAAAATGCATCCCGCTGAGAAGGACAGGGAGTCACCGGCATCCGACAGCAAGGTGAGCCGCTGAACCAGACGATCACGTGTGGAACTTTCTATGATTGAACTCTGAATTCTTTCTGGAAAAGAGAACATATGGGAACCTCTTGGCACGGATTAATGCTGTTTTCTCTCTGCAGTCTGTCAGATGGAGCGTTTCCTCTGCTGGAAGTGACAAGACAAACCATAGCGTAAGTATCCCAGTCTTTTGACTGCCTGTGAAGTTTTCCCACTCCCTGCCGAGTATGCCATCTCTAACTCTGTTCTCAATGTCTCTCTCCAGGATAAGCAGCAGGGAGCCATGGATCGCTCCTGGGAAAGCATGAGCCGGACGCAGGCGTCTCCTCCTGCCTGGGTCAGAAAGGACATGGAGCCGCTTCAGGCGTCTCCTCTGGATCTCCAGGGCGTGGAGTGGGAGAAGGCCGGAGCATCCATTCCCCTTGTGGGCCAAGACATCATTGACCTGCAGACAGAGGTGTGAGGGAACCACGTCTAACCCTGAACACCTCGGTTTGCATTTGATTTGGGAAAGAGAGCGGAAATGAAGGGATGAGCATGTAGAGGGCGGAGAGGTAGAGAGGAACCCGAGAGGGGAGCGCTGTACCCGTCTGTCATTTCAATACGTGTCTCTCCGGCTTCAGAAGTAGCTCTCAGCTCAAGATGATCATTAGAAGGCGTCTGAAGGTTTTCCATGCCAGGAGAGATTCTGGTTGGTTCATCGAGAGCTTTTTCCCAACACTCTTCCATCTGGTCCAGGAGGTGGCGTGGATACCCGCCTGTGCCCGTTCATTTTTCCACAGCTCCGGTTCGGAATGGGTAAATCTTCCCAGAGGAGGGCCGACTGCTTCTCGGCTGCTCGAGTTTGGCCCTTTCAGGGCCCCTTCCAGAGCGCTCTCGTCGGCCGTCTCCCATGAGCCTCGAGGGGTTGTGAGCTGTGCCGAATGGACACACATGAACTACCGTCGCTGTGCTGTTCGTTTTTAGCGCTTTCGTGGAGCATTTCTGGACGCTTCCATCAGACTTTGGGGAAATAATTGTACCGAAAACTTGAAAAAGACTATAAGAGCATCATGATTCCTCTGTTATTAGTGTAGTGTGTTATTATTATCATTATTATTATTAATGTTCTTCCTTTGTTCTTATGATCATGTTATGATTTATAGTATATTTCTGTTCATCGAAGTTTATTTTCAAGAACTGTATGAAACTGTTCAGTCATTCCCAAAACAGCAGCAGGAGGAAATATCCCAGCATGAGCTCAGCATTCTGGGTAATGTAGGTGGAGCAGCAGTGACTGTGTAGCCTTGGACTCTTTGAGGACCAGCTGTTGTTTTCTCCTTCGCTCCATTGGATCAGATCACTGTGTTCCCTCCATTCCCACCAGCGGCTCTTTCTACGGCCTTGTGAACGAATCCCCAGCGCACGTTACGGGAGAGACTCCCAGTGCAGTAGATATGCCAAACCATTGACTGACATCATTGCAATATGAGGACAGATGCTTGATGCCCAAGCAGGACTGACATCAGAATCTTGTCAGGTTTTGTTAATCATTTTCAGAGTTTTATATCGCCTTTATAGAGCCTATAGAAACATTTATGACACACTGTTCTCGGACTATATTAGCTATCAAATGAAGGACAAAACAAGACGCTGTGTCTTGCTGCTAAAAGAACTTTCAGGAAAGAAATATATGATATCTACACAGAGTAATAGCTTAGAGATATATCTGACTGTGCTTCAGGAAAATGCCCTAGAGTTTTTTACTGATTTCTCCATATTGCTGAGACACTGAACCCTCGGTCGTCTTGTTTTCTAGACCTGTGTGTCTGTGTGCTGATATTCCTCGGGTCTCCCGTTAGCGTGAGGTTCCCGATGTCTGTCTGAATCTCCAGCAACAGAGTCTGTGTTTTACCTCCTCTTGTGATTGTACAGTTTTAAGATCAATAAGGTAAAAGTGTCTAGTTTCTAATAAAATAAAAGAACTTAAACTTACTGACTGCCTGTTCTTCACTTTCTTGACTGAAAATGTAATTTCTGCAGCACTAGCAGCACCAAGCGGAAGCAGGGGCGGATCTACCGGGGTGGCATGGGGTGGCAAATGCCACCCTAAAAGAAAGCCTTGCCACCCCTGCTGCCACCCCAGTTGGCAGCAACAAATTAAAAGTTGTGGCCAATTTGACAATTTACGCGCGAATCTCCAATGTCCGACTGCAGTGAATGCAGCACGAGATTACGTCAGAGCGGCAAGAGACTAATTTGATTTGAAAACTCTCACACATCTGCCACTCATCACCTGTGTCTTACCTTAATGTCTTTCATGTGATAGTGCCCCTTATTTCTATCATACTTCTATCTCCTATTACGTGAGATGACATTGTATGGTCACTTATTCCCAGTGGTTAAATTGGGCCGGGGCTTAATCTCGTTGTCAGTCGACCATGATCACGCACCGCTCGCGCACGCGCATCTAGGTGACACGGATAAATGTACGCAGCAATATGTAATGAATGTTCCTGGGAGATCCGTAGTTGCGCGGGATGTGGAAGCGCGCAAACGTTCCAGAAATCTACAAAAAGTGCCCTGGCCTTGAATGACAAGGTAAGGAAAATAAGATTAAATTAAATAAAAATTAAATAACCAAGACTTGTATGACCGTGTGATGATTTTTCTCAGGAGATGTTTTGAGCATTTTACTTCAGACACCGGATTATCAGCAAACAATAGAACTGCTAGCTGGCTACTAAAAATAAATTAGCAATCTATGCATTCAGCATATTTGTATTTGATCTGTGTGAATTACAGAAATGTAAGACTTGCTAGACCTACTTTTAGCTACCAAGCAACCTTTCCACAAGGATAGATTGATTCAAATGTTTGTGACTTGTGCATACCTGGATGTGAAATGATGCAGAGTAGGCTGTGTGTGTATGTGTGTGTGTGTGTGTGTGTGTGTGTGTGTGTGTGTGTGTGTGTGTGTGTGTGTGTGTCGGAAATGGTCTTATGGGCGGAATTGAGTTCGCAGGAGTTTGACATGTGGATATTAACGCTTTATTATTAGTGTGTGTGTTGTAGTAGTAAAGAGAGAGAATGGGAGAAGGAAGTGTGTGTGAGGTGGACCTGGTCACCACAGACCCGAATCTTCTCAGCTGTTGCTACTGTCATATGCTGCACTGTCTCTTCATGTGGCACATTATGTTTGGCACATTGTATGGGCCACTATATCATAACAGGGTAATACAATGTGTAATCAAGTGATGACTGATTAACAGTAATGTAAATGCTAAATGTCCTAATACCTGTTGATACTACAACAATGCAAAGTATATGCTTTTAACCTTGCAGTTTTTCACATATCATGTAATACTCAATTTCTCCATTTCTTTGCACAAAACTCTCCAGAAAGTGCCATTTAATGGCTTATTTAAAAAAAATGGTTGGGGGTGTGGGGGGTCATACCCCCGGACCCCCCTAGGGAGAGCACCGGCCCCCACATAATAAATCCCAATTTAACCCCTGCTTATTCATAATATGAACTGTTTCACATGAAAACTCAAATGCAAGACATTGATTCCATGAGACTGAGTTTGTCTGTATGAGTTTGTAAATGGCAGTCTGTGCCCTTTTGTAGTGTGTACATACCATTTCTCATCAAACAGTGATAACTGTGATTAAATTCAGTATATACGTCTGCCATATGTTGCCACCCCTCAAAAATTCCTGCCTCCCTCTCGCCACCCCATAAATGTTTTTCTAGATCCGCCCCTGAGCGGAAGTGCAAAAATAATGAGTGTTTTCTGAAGACTCCCTGACGTCCGCCATTGCTCAGTCTCATGTGATTGGTTGAGTCAGAAGTTGACATGTCAAGCAAACATAACAATGTTCTGAAAGCATAAAACCACCAATTGATCTGTACATGAAACTGACACACATCACAGACAGCTGTTGTAATGATAGTAGTTTCTGAAAAATGCTGCCGAAGTAAGATGTCTTGTTCTTTGCTTAATGTCTAAAATAGGGTCATCAATGTTAATATAGTTTGTACTTATTTTCCACTATGGGCCTATTTCCATTTTGGTCTATATATTAGCAAAAGATTACACAACAACTATACAAGATAAAAACTAATGACTCCCAGATAGCATGGTGACATTGATACAATGTTGAGTTTTGATCTAAACCATCATTTTGGTTGAGATTGACATTTCAATGTTTAAAGTGTGCTGGATCAGCATTGACATTTTGATGAAAGCCAACAGCACACATGGCTGGAGACAGTGACATTGAACTAACAGTGATTTGTAGTTGATGAGCACAAGATCATTCAGGCGTATATCTGCAGAACACTAGTGGGTGTTTCTCGATCAGTGGGGCGTTTTCAAACCACAATGGACATTTTCAACCGCTTTACCCGATTTGCTGTAATCCACTGTGGGCTTGGTTTAGGGGTGGGCCTTCATGATTTTAGCAAGTCTGTTGAAAAATGGTTGAAAAACATTTACCTGTATTGTAGTTTGAAATTGGCCACTGATTGGTAAACGCCCATTTTGTCTTTGCATGTGCACTTTTCAGTAGTCTAATGCTTCCTCATTAGAGAGAAAACAGGTGCATCCTATACAGACCTCTTGTGTGTTGAATCACCTGACATACTTACACGACTAGCAGAGTTTCAAACAATGGTGCATCTACCTTATTTCTCTGTTCCTTTGTTTTGCATGCTTATTTGCATTTGATTTGTGTTGTTACTCACTGTAATTAGATTACAAAGTTATTAAAGTGTTTCAATAAAGCATCTATTTTTCTACATTCTTCAAAAAATGCATCTTGCTTTAATAAAGTTTATTAGGAATTTCCTGAATAAAGTTATGTCATTTAACAGATTTCTTAAGGTGCAAGAGACATGAACATGAGCAAGAATGTTAACATAGCCCATGTCTTGTATCGGTCAGTGTTTGCATGCAGAACACATTGCTCCTTTAGAAGGAGTGAAGGCAGATGAAGATGGACAATTAAAAAAGCACCTCCTGATGATGCTGACATTGATCATACACTGAGTTGTTGTCGACAGCATAATCACCTGACCTGGGACTTGATGATATCCTGTATCTTATCACTGCTTAGTAATCATTCATATTCCTGAATCTGTATTAAATTTGAGAAATAACTGATTTCCATTCAGTTTAGCTTGTTTCCACTGAAACACAATAAAAAAAAAAACATCTAGTGTTTATTAAGAAAGTGACTGACTTGGCTATTTTGTGATATTTAAAGAGATTAGGGTCTACATAAGGTGAATCTGCAGCTTTAAAGGGATAGTTCAGCCTGAAATTAAAATTATGTCATCATTTATTTACCCTCAAGTTGTTCCAAACCTATATGAATGTCTTTCTTCTGCTGCACACAAAAGAAGATAGAGTGAAGGATGTTGGCAACCAGACAGTTGATGTTAGCCATTGACTTCCATGGTATTTATTTCCTACTATGGAAATCAATGGCCACCGTCAACTTTCTGGTTACCGACATTCTTTAAAATATCTTATTTTGTGTTCAAAAGGAGAAAGAAACTCATACAGGTTTGGAACAACTTGAGGGTGAGTAAATGATTACAGAATTTTCATTTCGGGTTGAACTATCTCTTTAAAGAAATTTTCATTGAAAAAAACTAAGATCTTTTTTATTCTACAAGATAAAAGTGTTATTTGAATGCTGTAGTTTCACAGAAAATGAACTGAGAAATGTAATGGCTATAGCTCAGAGGTGTTTGTTCCTCTTCATGAAGAGTTTAGCTCCAGCACCTGGAAGTGTTCAGATGAGCTTGATTATCTGCCTCAGGTGTGTTTTATTAGGGCTGGAGATAAATCCGACACCCCTGCTAGCACTTTCTTTTGATATTAAAGCATTCATAGAAATAAACAGAATTTTAGTTCGAACATTTTGTTTTCAGTGACTTAAAAAAAAAGTGAATCATATTGTGTTTAGTATATTAACATTATTGAATGTGACTGTATGTATGACAACTGAATTGACTCGTTCTTGAGTAACATCATGCTTTCTTTTTCAGATTTCAGAGAACCCAAAGGAAAAGAGGCAGTAGTCTGATGATGCAAGACAGATTTTTATAAACCTGAACCGCTGGACCTGTAGTTATGATGACATCAGACTTCTGAAGCCAATTTTATTTTTAAAGGTTGAAATGCTTTTTTCCTATTTCTCCCCCTTTCTTTAAAAAAAATTGATATTTTAATATATTTGTTGTCATTGATTGATTGATTGAATAAAATAAATTGACTCAACTGCTGGAAAGGTGTCATTTATATTTTAAAAGGTTTTCGACAAATTTTGAAATGGTCAGGAATTTGTTGACGTACCATTGAAGTGTGATTGAAATATTAATGTTGTTTCAACATTAATTGGTACATCAGATGACAACATTGTTTGACATTCCTTTTCAGTCTTTCAACAAAATGTATTTAGAATCAACATCACATTGTAACATGGATCAAACCATATTACCAAAGATTATTTTTTGTTAATTTCAGTGTTAATTCAACCGCAGTGATGTAGATTAAACATCATAGTAACGTTGATTCAACAATATTACCATTGATTATTTTTGTTAATTTCAATATTGATTCAACAGCAGTGATGTAGAATCAATCATAGTGTAACGTTGATTCAATAGCGTTACGATTGATTTTTTGTTCAACATAGTTTCAACATTAACTGAGGGTGCAAAAGTGATGTTGATAAAATATCACTTTGTAATGTTGAATCATTACTATTACCGTTGAATTCCCAACATTATTTCAACATTAACTGAGGGTGCAAGAGTGATGTTGATAAAATATCGCTTTGTAATGTTGAATCAATACTATTACCATTGAATTCCCAACATTATTTCAACATTAACTGAGGGTGCAAGAGTGATGTTGATAAAATATCACTTTGTAATGTTGAATCATTACTATTACCGTTGAATTCCCAACATTCTTTCAACATTAACTGAGGGTGCAAGAGTGATATTAAAGCAACATTACTTTGTAACGTTAATTCAATGCAATTAGCGTTGACGCGTCAAATCTGAGTCAACATTGTTTCAATGATTTCATGCTATCTGGGCTATCTGTATTTTGCTCATTAGCATTAGGCTCTTCACTCAGGACAGATTTCCTTTGTTTACAGGAATCTATGAATGTAAGAGAGCAAAAACACCTGAGCCACTGATATCCCAACAAACTCATAACATCAATCACAGTAAATTATAAAAACAAACAAGACTGGCGAAGTTTAAAGGAACAAACTACGAGATTCTGTCATTGTTTGCTCACCCTTAAACCCGTATGGAACACAGGAATGATTGTCTGAGGTTTCTTTCATTTTCTCATGATAGAAAAGGAAGAAATAAAGTCATGGCATATGAGAGCGAGTAAAGGATGACAGAATTATCATTCAACCACTGCAAAAAACATTCTTAAATCAAGATACATTTACTTGAGAAGCGAAGTGACTGAACATATTAAGTCTAAAATGTATGAAATTGAAATGAGTTTTTGCTTAAATCATGAACAAATATCTGCAAATGGGGTCGGAAAAATTATCTTAATTCAAAGGGGAAAACTAGTTCATGGTAGATATTTCTTTATTTAACCATAAACTCTATTGATACATTTTAAACAATGTTTAGATATTTGTAATGACAAGATGAAAATACTGAGAATTTTTTTTTTTTTGCATGGTGAACTAGTGCTAGTGTTGATGATCATCGCTTGCTTCCCCTTGCCATTCATTTCCGTCCTTTTGTTGGAGTCAAGCCTCGAGTGTGTCATGCAGTTAGTCAGTGGCATTTACCCATAATGCACTGTGTCAGAGAGGGCTGCATGTAAGTGCAGAAACACTCTCAGTAATTGTGTGCTGGGGTGTTATTTAATTCCTCATGACGGTATGAATGTGCCACTCAAACCTTTGTGTGGGCTTTTGTCTTGTTTCATTCAAGCCCAGAGAAAGTAATTGCGCTGTTGAGTCACGTGATCTGGCTGATGTGAATGTGAAAGTGGATTACAGCTGTGTTTCTGCGTCACGGCCAAATGCCAGCAGATTCAGAGAGCAATTCTTCTCCGTGGGGAACAGCTCTCGACGGAGACCACTGGGATTCAACCCAATCCACTCTTCTACAGAACGACCCCTAAAGAGGCTGGAGCAGACCGGCTCTCCGGTGTGTAATGAGTCAGTCCTGAAGCCCTGTGTATTAAAGCTGAGTTTCTGCTTTACTCTCTGACTCACTGCACCTCCTGCAGCAGAAAACAGTGGAGATCCCACAGATGCACATCGACGGATCCGAGACGTTTCCATAGACCAGTGGATCCCGGAGACCCGAGGCTGCAGGACTCCTTTCACTCTGGACAGGGAGAAACACACTAGAAACCATCCATAACACCCTAGCAACCGCATAGCAACTACTCAGAATTCCTTAGCAACTGCATGGCAACATCTAAGAACATCTAAACAGTTCAGGACTCATACAGCAGCATCAGTGCAGTAAAATCAATAATATTGTTTAATATTAAGTAGGGATGCACCGATATGAAAATTTTGGCTGATACCGATAACCGATAATTCTTTATATTTGAAAGCCGATAACCGATATATTTGCCCATAAATCTAAATCCAAATTTTTATATAATTTTTGAGAGCCTGATTAGAAAAACAAAAGTTTCATCAATAAAACACACAATTGTAATGTTCTCATTATAATTTTACGCAGGATATAACACAGCACATGTTGCACTTAACTATATTTTGCACTTAACTATATTTCCTTTTTGATTGATTGATTCCAATCATTTTTCAAGCAATTTAAAACCAACATGTTAAACAGTGTGTATCTGAAGTGTCTCAGCTGAGGAAATAATTCATTATTTATCGACTTTAATATATATCGGCCTAATTTTCGGGCCGATAACGATAACATTAAAAATGAACATTTATCGGCCAATACCAATATGGTGGCAGATTTATATTGTGCATCCCTAATATTAAATGTCCCGAACTAAGCAAGCCGAGGAAACAGTGGCAGGAACCCAAACCCAAACCCAAACCCAGACTCAGTCTCTCAGTCTCTCATTCTCTCATTCTCTCAGTCTCTCAGTCTCTCAGACTCTCAGTCTCTCAGTCTCTCAGTCTCTCAGACTCTCTGTCTCTCGGTCTCTCAGTCTCTCAGACTCTCAGTCTCTCAGACTCTCGGTCTCTCAGACTCTCAGTCTCTCAGACTCTCAGTCTCTCAGTCTCTCAGTCTCTCAGACTCTCTGTCTCTCGGTCTCTCAGTCTCTCAGACTCTCAGTCTCTCAGACTCTCGGTCTCTCAGACTCTCAGTCTCTCAGACTCTCGGTCTCTCAGTCTCTCAGTCTCTCAGACTCTCTGTCTCTCGGTCTCTCCGACTCTCGGTCTCTCGGTCTCTCAGACTCTCTGTCTCTCGGTCTCTCGGTCTCTCGGTCTTTCAGACTCTCTGTCTCTCGGTCTCTCGGTCTCTCTGTCTCTCAGACTCTCGGTCTCTCGGTCTCTCGGTCTCTCAGACTCTCGGTCTCTCAGACTCTCGGTCTCTCAGTCTATCGGACTCTCGGTCTCTCGGTCTCTCAGTCTCTCAGACTCTCAGTCTCTCAGACTCTCAGTCTCTCAGTCTCTCAGACTCTCTGTCTTTCGGTCTCTCAGTCTCTCAGACTCTCGGTCTCTCAGACTCAATTCATTCAATTCAATTCAGAAAGCTTTATTGGCATGACAAAAAAAATACATTTTGTATTGCCAAAGCATCAAAACAACATAGAAAATGATTTAGAACATATAGTGCACAAAAATAATAATACTGATATCATAAAACAATAATAATAAAATAAACAAAGATTAATAAATAAAATAAAAAGGATTTAGAAATCATCTATACAAAAAACAAACGATATTGAACATTATATACATGTGTGTAGGTCTTAGGCTGTGAGTGAGTGTGTGTTTATTGGGTGTTTGCTGGTTTCTGGTCGTCCCTCAGGATATGGCAGGATGCTACAAATTTTGCAGCTATATTTGAGCATTTGGCTTCTTCGCCAGACTCTCTGTCTCTCGGACTCTCAGTCTCTCGGTCTCTCAGTCTCTCAGACTCTCGGTCTCTCAGACTCTCGGTCTCTCGGTCTCTCGGTCTCTCGGTCTCTCAGACTCTCGGTCTCTCAGACTCTCGGTCTCTCGGTCTCTCGGACTCTCGGTCTCTCTGTCTCTCAGTCTCTCAGACTCTCGGTCTCTCAGACTCTCGGTCTCTCGGCCTCTCGGTCTCTCAGACTCTCGGTCTCTCGGACTCTCGGACTCTCTGTCTCTCAGACTCTCGGCCTCTCAGACTCTCGGTCTCTCGGTCTCTCAGACTCTCGGTCTCTCGGTCTCTCGGTCTCTCGGTCTCTCGGTCTCTCGGTCTCTCAGTCTCTCGGTCTCTTGGTCTCTCAGTCTCTCGGTCTCTCGGACTCTCTGTCTCTCAGTCTCTCAGACTCTCAGTCTCTCAGACTCTCAGTCTCTCAGACTCTCAGTCTCTCAGACTCTCGGTCTCTCGGTCTCTCGGTCTCTCGGTCTCTCGGTCTCTCTGTCTCTCAGACTCTCGGACTCTCGGTCTCTCTGTCTCTCAGACTTTCGGTCTCTCAGACTCTCGGTCTCTCTGTCTCTCGGACTCTCTGTCTCTCGGTCTCTCGGTCTCTCAGACTCTCAGTCTCTCAGTCTCTCAGTGTCTCAGACTCTCGGTCTCTCAGACTCTCAGTCTCTCTGTCTCTCCGACTCTCGGTCTCTCGGTCTCTCAGTCTCTCAGACTCTGGCTCTCTCGGTCTCTCGGTCTCTTAGACTCTCAGTCTCTCAGACTCTCGGTCTCTCGGTCTCTCGGTCTCTCAGTCTCTCAGACTCTCAGTCTCTCACACTCTCGGTCTCTCGGTCTCTCAGTCTCTCAGACTCTCGGTCTCTCGGCCTCTCTGTCTCTCCGACTCTCGGTCTCTCGGTCTCTCAGACTCTCTGTCTCTCGGTCTCTCGGTCTCTCGGTCTCTCAGACTCTCTGTCTCTCGGTCTCTCTGTCTCTCTGTCTCTCTGTCTCTCAGACTCTCAGACTCTCGGACTCTCGGTCTCTCAGTCTCTCAGACTCTCGGTCTCTCGGTCTCTCTGTCTCTCAGTCTCTCAGTCTCTCAGACTCTCAGTCTCTCAGTCTCTCAGACTCTGTGTCTTTCGGTCTCTCAGTCTCTCAGACTCTCGGTCTCTCAGACTCTCTGTCTCTCGGACTCTCAGTCTCTCGGTCTCTCAGTCTCTCAGACTCTCGGTCTCTCAGACTCTCGGTCTCTCGGTCTCTCGGTCTCTCGGTCTCTCGGACTCTCGGACTCTCGGTCTCTCGGACTCTCAAACACTCGGTCTCTCGGCCTCTCAGTCTCTCAGACTCTCGGTCTCTCAGACTCTCAGTCTCTCAGACTCTCGGTCTCTCTGCCTCTCAGTCTCTCAGACTCTCAGACTCTCAGACTCTCGGACTCTCGGTCTCTCTGTCTCTCAGACTCTCGGTCTCTCAGACTCTCGGTCTCTCGGACTCTCGGTCTCTCAGACTCTCAGACTCTCAGACTCTCGGACTCTCGGTCTCTCAGTCTCTCAGACTCTCAGACTCTCAGACTCTCGGACTCTCGGTCTCTCAGTCTCTCAGACTCTCGGTCTCTCAGACTCTCGGTCTCTCGGCCTCTCAGTCTCTCAGACTCTCAGACTCTCAGACTCTCAGACTCTCAGACTCTCGGTCTCTCAGTCTCTCAGACTCTCGGTCTCTCAGACTCTCGGTCTCTCAGACTCTCGGTCTCTCGATCTCTCAGACTCTCGGTCTCTCTGTCTCTCAGTCTCTCAGTCTCTCGGTCTCTCGGACTCTCGGACTCTCGGACTCTCGGTCTCTCAGTCTCTCAGACTCTCAGTCTCTCAGACTCTCGGTCTCTCTGTCTCTCAGTCTCTCGGTCTCTCGGTCTCTCGTACTCTCGGTCTCTCAGTCTCTCAGACTCTCAGACTCTCAGTCTCTCAGACTCTCGGTCTCTCGGTCTCTCTGTCTCTTGGTCTCTCGGTCTCTCAGTCTCTCAGACTCTCAGTCTCTCAGTCTCTCAGTGTCTCAGACTCTCGGTCTCTCAGACTCTCAGTCTCTCTGTCTCTCCGACTCTCGGTCTCTCGGTCTCTCAGTCTCTCAGACTCTCGCTCTCTCGCTCTCTCGCTCTCTCGCTCTCTCGCTCTCTCGGTCTCTCGGTCTCTTAGACTCTCAGTCTCTCAGACTCTCGGTCTCTCGGTCTCTCAGTCTCTCAGACTCTCAGTCTCTCAGACTCTCGGTCTCTCGGTCTCTCAGTCTCTCAGACTCTCGGTCTTTCGGCCTCTCTGTCTCTCTGACTCTCTGTCTCTCGGCCTCTCAGACTCTCTGTCTCTCGGTCTCTCGGTCTCTCGGTCTCTCGGTCTCTCGGTCTCTCGGTCTCTCAGACTCTCTGTCTCTCGGTCTCTCTGTCTCTCTGTCTCTCTGTCTCTCAGACTCTCGGACTCTCTGTCTCTCAGTCTCTCAGACTCTCGGTCTCTCAGACTCTCGGTCTCTCGGACTCTCGGTCTCTCAGACTCTCGGTCCCTCGGACTCTCGGTCTCTCTGTCTCTCAGACTCTCGGTCTCTCAGACTCTCTGTCTCTCGATCTCTCAGACTCTCGGTCTCTCGGTCTCTCAGTCTCTCGGTCTCTCGGACTCTCGGACTCTCGGTCTCTCATTCTCTCAGACTCTCAGTCTCTCAGACTCTCGGTCTCTCGGTCTCTCAGTCTCTCGGTCTCTCTGACTCTCGGTCTCTCAGTCTCTCAGACTCTCAGACTCTCAGTCTCTCAGACTCTCGGTCTCTCGGTCTCTCGGTCTCGGTCTCTCTGTCTCTTGGTCTCTCGGACTCTCTGTCTCTCAGTCTCTCAGACTCTCAGACTCTCAGACTCTCGGACTCTCGGTCTCTCAGTCTCTCAGACTCTCGGTCTCTCAGACTCTCGGTCTCTCGGACTCTCGGTCTCTCAGACTCTCGGTCCCTCGGACTCTCGGTCTCTCTGTCTCTCAGACTCTCGGTCTCTCAGACTCTCGGTCTCTCAGACTCTCGGTCTCTCGGCCTCTCTGTCTCTCCGACTCTCTGTCTCTCGGCCTCTCAGACTCTCTGTCTCTCGGTCTCTCGGTCTCTCGGTCTCTCAGACTCTCTGTCTCTCGGTCTCTCTGTCTCTCTGTCTCTCTGTCTCTCAGACTCTCGGACTCTCTGTCTCTCAGTCTCTCAGACTCTCGGTCTCTCAGACTCTCGGTCTCTCGGACTCTCGGTCTCTCAGACTCTCGGTCCCTCGGACTCTCGGTCTCTCTGTCTCTCAGACTCTCGGTCTCTCAGACTCTCTGTCTCTCGATCTCTCAGACTCTCGGTCTCTCGGTCTCTCGGTCTCTCAGTCTCTCGGTCTCTCGGACTCTCGGACTCTCGGTCTCTCAGTCTCTCAGACTCTCAGTCTCTCAGACTCTCGGTCTCTCGGTCTCTCAGTCTCTCGGTCTCTCTGACTCTCGGTCTCTCAGTCTCTCAGACTCTCAGACTCTCAGTCTCTCAGACTCTCGGTCTCTCGGTCTCTCGGTCTCTCTGTCTCTTGGTCTCTCGGACTCTCTGTCTCTCAGGCTCTCAGACTCTCAGTCTCTCAGACTCTCGGTCTCTCTGTCTCTCGGACTCTCTGTCTCTCGGTCTCTCGGACTCTCTGTCTCTCAGTCTCTCAGACTCTCGGTCTCTCGGTCTCTCTGTCTCTCGGTCTCTCGGACTCTCTGTCTCTCAGTCTCTCAGACTCTCGGTCTCTCAGACTCTCGGTCTCTCCAGTTCTCCATCTTTCAGATGAAAGATTGGTATCAAAGAGCACACACACACACACACACACCCAGGTTCCTAACCGACGACGAGGACTTGACAGAGCAGCATCAAGTGTTAGACAGTATTCTAGGTTATTACGTGTGGAAGTTTTTTGTCCAATAATTAGAATCTCTGGTTTTTCATAATTAAGTCGTAGGAAATTACTAGTCATCCAGTTTTTTTATATCAGCTATGCATTCCGTTAATTTTGTGGATTGGTAAGTTTCTTATCATCAGCATAACAGTGAAAACTAATGCCATGCTTCCTAATGATATCTCCTAAGGGTAGCATGTACAGAGTGTGTGTGTGTGTGTGTGTGTGTGTGTGTGTGTGTGTGTGTGTGTGTGTGTGTGTGTGTGTGTGTGTGTGTGTGTGTGTGTGTGTGTGACGGTAGCATGTACAGAGTGAACAGCAACGGTCCTAGTACTGAGCCTTGTGGTACACCATACTGAACGTGATCAATAAGACATCTCTTCATTTACTGCTACAAACTGATAACGGTCAGATAAATATGATTTAAACCATGCTAGTGCAATTCCACTAATACCAATATAATTTTCGAGTCTATTTTAAAGAATGTTGTGGTCGATAGTGTCAAATGCAGCACTAAGATTGAGTAACACTAATAGAGAGATACAACCACGATCGGATGATAAGAGCGTGCGTGTGTGCCTGTGTGTGTGTGTGCGTGCGTGCATGTGCGTGTGTGCGTGTGTGCATGCTTGTGTGTGCGTGTGCGTGCGTACATGTGTGTGTGTGCGTGTGCATGCGTGTGCATGTGTGTGTGTGCGTGTGCATGCGTGTGCATGTGTGTGTGTGCGTGTGTGCGTGTGTGTGTGTGTGTGTGCGTGTGTGTGCGTGTGTGCGCGTGTGTGTGTGTGTGTGAGATAGAGGTCAGAGGTCAGGATCGTCACTGCCTCGACATTTTAATTTGGTTTCTCTTTCATAACTCTATGGAGTTTTAACTTTATTCCCAGTTGTTTAACATTCACGTTGCAAAGAAAAATGTTTTTCCACATATTTGGTGATCTGAGGAGCAAAGGAGAGCGTTTGATGACAGTGATGGAGTGACTGAGATGTTCTGCTGTGTGTGTGAGTGTGTGTCTCTCAGTTCAGTCATCATTCATAATCTCTCATCTACAGAAGGAGACTGTATTCTTCTGTATTTCATTTCAAGAAAGAAAGTTTTGAGTTCTGATAGTTATATATATATGTTTGACTGTTCATCGAGTTCATTATGATTGCAGCTGCTCAGAGTCGTACACACTCCATCCGCGAACCGAACCTTTGTTTAGCGAGTGTAATGTGTGTGTGGCTGATGTTGGGTCATCGCTCAGCAGATGCTGGTTGCCAGGGAACCGTTTCCATGGGCAACAGCAGCAGTGGAGCCAGGAGGAAGGAGAACGACGGAAGTCCATATAAAGACACCGGATGCTCTGCATTATTACAGCTCCTGTGATTCACTCCAGGTGAGAGGGTCTGATCTCTGATCTATTATGATGAAGCTTTGCAGCAGATCAAGAGTTCTCCTGAAGCAGCAGGAAAATAAGTTCTAAAAGAAACTTATTCACAAAGATGCTGAGATAGAGATGACATCGTTGGTCATGGTCCCCCCTAAGATAATTGATAATAGATAATAAGAAGTTCAGCTGCATTATTACACAGTTCCTGTGATTCACACCAGGTGAGAGGATCTAACAGGGAACGTTCTGTCAAAGTTGTGAGCAAACGTTCTTCCAGTGACGGTAAGAGCACGTTTGTTTAAAGTTATCAGGGGCTGTGTTCACAAAACACTGATCTTACCACTAAGAGTTCTCCATAATAGCAGCAGTAAGAAGACCTTAGGAGAAGTCTGAAACCTCGTTGCTCAATATGATCAAAGACGGCTGTAAAAATAAATCTGCATTGTTTGTCCTTTTGATCTTTCATTTAAAAAAAAAAAAAGTCGCAAAAATAGAATGTTTCATTGAAGTAAAAGAATTGAAAGTGGTGGGGAAATCACATTATGAAATGAATGCTTTTCTCCAAAACACGTCATTGGCACCCTTTATTAAAAAGCTTTTGCAACCTCTTTTTCCCAGATAACAGTGTGAGTTTTCTCCATAATGATGAGTTTGCAGATCAGAGACGATCCTCGAGCGACGAGCACTTTTCTAGAAACCCTCCCAAACAACCCAACACCCTCTCCTCTGTGACTCTAGGAGAGTCTCTGTTCACTGAGAAACTTGCATTAGGACGATATAAACACACGTCCTCTTCCAGACATTCAGAACATCTTTAGTTGATTGGAACGTCATAATTATTGCCCTGATGGAGGAAACGGGATCTTCAGTGCTTTAGTTATTTTCTTACAGACACTTTCTATTTCGTGAAGCTCAACAATCTTTTGCTGCAACTTTATTCTTCATAGTGGTTTTCTTCATTATGATGGATGATGAAGAGAATTGGGCCTTTGTGTTTCCTCATAATTATACATAACTCATAGATGGAAATATCATGTCGCCTTTCTTCGCCTTTGTCGCCGTTGGCTTTTGGCTTGCTTAGTTGGGGACATTTAATTTTATTTTTAACAATATTATTACAACACTTTTTTCCTGTTATCTCTGTAAAGCTGCTTTGAAACAATCTCTATTGTAAAAAGCGCTATATAAATAAAGGTGACTTGACTTGACCTAGTCACAAACATTTTTTTAAATTAATATTAATGGGAATATACTTCAGAGATATTCTTCTCATAAAACATATTAGGGCTGCCAAATATTATGGCCAAAGTGTGTTTTGGAGATCTGGTATAGGCTACAGGATAGTCTGGTATACATGGGAGACTAATTAAGGGATAGTGTAGTTAAGGGATAGTCTAGTTTAGGGGATAGTGTAGTTAAGGGATAGTGTAGTTAAGGGATAGTCTAGTTTAGGGATAGTCTAGTTTAGGGGATAGTGTAGTTAAGGGAGTTGTTGGGTTGCTGAACAGGAAGTGAGGTCAGTGAATCAGGACTGGGTCTGTTTGAAGACACTGCCCCCTGCAGTCTGTCTTTCTCTCTGAACAGCCTTTTAAAAACTTTATCTGATGAATGAGTTGAATGAATCAGAGTTTATTTTTTAATGAATGAATGAATGAATCAGAGTTTGAGCTGTACTCTGTTGGTCAGTGACGTCACAAGTCTTTCCCGCTGCTGCTGATGATGACGCGAGGTCAACTGCTTCCGGAACTCGTCGCCTTGACAACACAATTCATATTGTGTGCGAGATGTGTGAGTAATGCTACGACAGAATGTTCTGAACAGAGACAGTACAATAATAGAATAAAATAGAACACTATAATGTTTAATCTATTATTCTTTGTATTTGATTGATTTCCACATTGATTTTTGTAGATAATCATCTTAAGAAATGTTTTTAAAAAGGAAAAATCTCAGCTGAACAAAAAAAAATCTGTCATTCATATAAGACCTTTGCAGATCGGTTCAGTCATTATTGAAACTTTCATTGTTACAATATTTTATTTAAAACGAGACACTCTGTATAACTTTGGCGACACTCATGTGTGCCCATGTTAACAGAAACGATCTTTTCATGCAGGAAGTTATTGGCTAATATGAACATATTTTGTTAAACATAATAACCTCCATAACATAATTGGTGAACTATCTCATTCATATGCGCTTAGTGAACGTTGTGAATTCTCACGTGACCCCTGATTTACACTTATTCAAAAACTGGATCATCCTATAGCTTTTTATTCCATCAGAGTTGCAGAGAACGAAAACGAAACATTCATTTGTGTAAAAAAAACATATTTTCGAGTTTAGTGCGCTAACTTTATTTACTTTACAACATAAAACTAAATATGAAGAATACATTGATTCTGCTCCAAACAAAGCACGGTTTCAGCGGGCTGTGTCCGCGCATGCGCAGTGCGTTAGTCTCCGGCCGCCAGGTGGCGCTGATGATGCTGTGTTTTGATGACGTCCAGTTTATTCTCTGGTCAGTTGTTTCCGTGTTCCGATCTGACGGACATTAAGCTCAGTTGTGTTGTGATCGGGTTCAGTCATGGCTCGTCTGCTGCTGAGGGCCAGTTTAAGAGGATATTTCACCTCACCTCTGAGCAGAGGATTAGATCAGGTAACGTTACTGGATAACGTGTTTCCTGAGTGAGAATGTCGAGTATGAATGAAAATCCGGTTTGTTCGAGTGCTGTGAACTGCTCGCGTGATGTTTTGGAGATTTACAGCATCAGTCGTTGTTCACATTCTGTGTTCCATGAAATAAAGCTCATTGGTCATGAATTAATGACCATTTCTCTTCTGATGTGAACTATTTTAGGGCTGCAGCAACTCAACGCATTTGATCATCGATTAATCGCATCTGAGCTCGAAAAACATCCGACTCTTAAATATACTGCAATTATGTCAAATAATGAGCAAGAAATATTGTCACATTTACCTTCTTTATTTTTATTATGTGGCGGAAACAAGCTTCCATATTTAACTGGTATTCTACAATTAATGTATATAGCCTATCTAATGCTGTAATGTCACTGTTTCCACTATTGACGCTGACGGCGCATGCGCATCGAGAGCATTAACTATTGTTAGACATTGAAGTTAAAATTCTACATGGAACTGAAGTTATAGTAAAGGAACTATTGTAATGGAGTGTAATGTGTTCGGTTGAGTGAACGTGATTTCTGCT
Source organism: Gila orcuttii (assembly GCA_026230005.1). NCBI lineage: Eukaryota > Metazoa > Chordata > Actinopteri > Cypriniformes > Leuciscidae > Gila > Gila orcuttii. The sequence goes on from JAPDVR010000010.1 coordinate 50,321,742, forward strand.
TTTGTTTTTCTTTACTATAATTTTTAATTTAGCGACTTAACTTTACATTTTCTAATCGCAAGCAATCAGCTTAAAGGAACACAACACTTTTTTGGCAATAGGGTTAGCTCATTTTCCAATATTTATATTCCAATAGCTCATTTTCCAACTCGCCTAGAGTTAAACAGGTGAGTTTTAGTTGAGTTGAGTCCGGGTCTGGCGGTAGCACTTTTAGCATAGCTTAGCATAGATCATTGAATCTGATTAGACCGTTAGCATCTCTCTTAAAAAAAATGACCAAAGAGTTTCGATATTTCTCATATTTAAACCTTGACTCTTCTGTTTACATTGTGTTAATGTAACACTGTTACACTGTTTAAAATGAAAAGTTGCGATTTTCTAGGCCGATATGGCTAGGAACCAGAGCCGACAGTAACGGAGTACATTTACTTGAGTACAGTACTTGAGTACAATTTTGAGGGATCTGTACTTTACTCGAGTATCATTTTTGGGGATTACTCATGACTTTACTCAAGTACATTTGAGAGGCAAATATTGTACACTACATTTCTATCCATAACCGTTAGTACCCGTTACTTCTGAAGTGATAAAATACAATTCTGTATCAAATTTATAGGCAAAGACAAGTAGTGTGTTTAGGCATGGTTTGTAGGGAATTACAAACCTTCACACATATATTCAAACACACATAACTATAGAATCAGCTCTTAATGCGCATGTGAACGCCATCAGCGTCTATCACAGGTTCAGTTTAAAGTCTGTTTAGAGAGAACGGTGTTGTCTTAGCGGCCCCTAATTTAATGAAAAATGATCATTTTGCCGGAAGTGAATCAATCAAAACTAACTTTAGCTGGAAAAAACATTATTCAAGAACCACTATAAAACTAAACCAATCTCTGTTACCTTAAATTATATGTTTATCTCTGTAAAGCCGCTTTGAAACAATCTACATTGTTAAAAGCGCTATATAAATGAAGATGACTTGACTTGACACTGTGGCAGTAGTAATGCAATATTTAGAAAATTTACTCTTGTACTCTTAAAAACAAGTACTTCAGTACTTTTACTTAAGTAGACATCTGACTGTAGTACTTTTACTTGTACTTGAGTAAAATTTAGCAAGGGTATCTGTACTTTTACTCAAGTAACGAAGCTGTGTACTCTGTCCGCCTCTGCTAGGAACTAAACTCTTATTCCTGCGTAATAATCAAGGAACTGTGCTTCTGTACCATGAGTGCAGCAGACGCAATGATATAACGATTAATCATCCCCTCTATCTCTCTCGCCCTCTCTCACTCTCTCGCCCTCTCTCACTCTCTTGCCCTCTCTCTCTCTCAATTTCATTTTCAATTTCAAAATTCTCACTCGCCCTCTCTCTC
>JAPDVR010000010.1:50325047-50360047 GCA_026230005.1 Gila orcuttii
GAAATTCACTTTAAAGAAAAGCTTTATACAAAACAAAACTTAATGAAGTGGTCAAAATCATGTGTGACCCACTCCACGTGTCTCCCGATATATTGCGCATCTTATGATCTTATCTTACTCATGCTGTTAACTTATAATCATCATAGATGAAATAAGAAAATTACATTATATTATTATAATATGTGTGTGTGTGTTCAGGGCTGGTGGTGTGTGTGATGGGTTTGAGCGCGTCTGATGCGGTGTGTGTGTGTGTTCAGGGCTGGTGGTGTGTGTGATGGGTTCGAGTGCGTCTGATGCGGTGTGTGTGTGTGTTCAGGGCTGGTGGTGTGTGTGATGGGTTCGAGTGCGTCTGATGCGGTGTGTGTGTGTGTTCAGGGCTGGTGGTGTGTGTGATGGGTTTGAGCACGTCTGATGCGGTGTGTGTGTGTATTCAGGGCTGGTGGTGTGTGTGATGGGTTCGAGTGCGTCTGATGCGGTGTGTGTGTGTGTTCAGGGCTGGTGGTGTGTGTGATGGGTTTGAGCACGTCTGATGCGGTGTGTGTGTGTGTTCAGGGCTGGTGGTGTGTGTGATGGGTTCGAGTGCGTCTGATGCGGTGTGTGTGTGTGTTCAGGGCTGGTGGTGTGTGTGATGGGTTCGAGTGCGTCTGATGCGGTGTGTGTGTGTGTTCAGGGCTGGTGGTGTGTGTGATGGGTTTGAGCACGTCTGATGCGGTGTGTGTGTGTGTTCAGGGCTGGTGGTGTGTGTGATGGGTTCGAGTGCGTCTGATGCGGTGTGTGTGTGTGTTCAGGGCTGGTGGTGTGTGTGTGATGGGTTCGAGCGCGTCTGATGCGGTGTGTGTGTGTGTTCAGGGCTGGTGGTGTGTGTGATGGGTTTGAGCACGTCTGATGCGGTGTGTGTGTGTGTTCAGGGCTGGTGGTGTGTGTGATGGGTTTGAGCACGTCTGATGCGGTGTGTGTGTGTGTTCAGGGCTGGTGGTGTGTGTGATGGGTTCGAGTGCGTCTGATGCGGTGTGTGTGTGTGTTCAGGGCTGGTGGTGTGTGTGATGGGTTTGAGCGCGTCTGATGCGGTGTGTGTGTGTGTTCAGGGCTGGTGGTGTGTGTGATGGGTTCGAGTGCGTCTGATGCGGTGTGTGTGTGTGTTCAGGGCTGGTGGTGTGTGTGATGGGTTTGAGCACGTCTGATGCGGTGTGTGTGTGTGTTCAGGGCTGGTGGTGTGTGTGTGATGGGTTTGAGCGCGTCTGATGCGGTGTGTGTGTGTGTTCAGGGCTGGTGGTGTGTGTGTGATGGGTTTGAGCGCGTCTGATGCGGTGTGTGTGTGTGTTCAGGGCTGGTGGTGTGTGTGATGGGTTTGAGCACGTCTGATGCGGTGTGTGTGTGTGTTCAGGGCTGGTGGTGTGTGTGTGATGGGTTTGAGCGCGTCTGATGCGGTGTGTGTGTGTGTTCAGGGCTGGTGGCGTGTGTGATGGGTTTGAGCGCGTCTGATGCGGTGTGTGTGTGTGTTCAGGGCTGGTGGTGTGTGTGTGATGGGTTTGAGCGCGTCTGATGCGGTGTGTGTGTGTGTTCAGGGCTGGTGGTGTGTGTGATGGGTTCGTGTGTGTGTTCAGGGCTGGTGGTGTGTGTGTGATGGGTTCGAGCGCGTCTGATGCGGTATGTGTGTGTGTTCAGGGCTGGTGGTGTGTGTGATGAGTTTGAGCGCGTCTGATGCGGTGTGTGTGTGTGTTCAGGGCTGGTGGTGTGTGTGATGAGTTTGAGCGCGTCTGATGCGGTGTGTGTGTGTGTTCAGGGCTGGTGGTGTGTGTGATGGGTTCGAGCGCGTCTGATGCGGTGTGTGTGTGTGTTCAGGGCTGGTGGTGTGTGTGATGGGTTCGAGTGCGTCTGATGCGGTGTGTGTGTGTGTTCAGGGCTGGTGGTGTGTGTGTGATGGGTTCGAGTGCGTCTGATGCGGTGTGTGTGTGTGTTCAGGGCTGGTGGTGTGTGTGTGATGGGTTCGAGCGCGTCTGATGCGGTGTGTGTGTGTGTTCAGGGCTGGTGGTGTGTGTGATGGGTTCGAGCGCGTCTGATGCGGTGTGTGTGTGTGTTCAGGGCTGGTGGTGTGTGTGTGATGGGTTCGAGTGCGTCTGATGCGGTGTGTGTGTGTGTTCAGGGCTGGTGGCGTGTGTGATGGGTTTGAGCACGTCTGATGCGGTGTGTGTGTGTGTTCAGGGCTGGTGGCGTGTGTGATGGGTTCGAGCGCGTCTGATGCGGTGTGTGTGTGTGTTCAGGGCTGGTGGTGTGTGTGATGGGTTCGAGCGCGTCTGATGCGGTGTGTGTGTGTGTTCAGGGCTGGTGGCGTACGCGGATCTGGACGAGCGAGCGCTAGATGCGCTGAGGGAGTTTAATGAGGAGGGAGCGCTGTCGGTTCTGCAGCAGTTCAAGGAGTCGGACCTCTCACACGTGCAGGTGAACTAACACTCGATCTCTCTCACACACCTACACACACACACCTGTTTCAGATGCTTAAACAGATAGTTCACCCAAAAATGAAAATTAGCCCATGATTTACTCTCCCTCAACTCATCCTAGGTGTATCTGACACTCTTATATCAGACGAATACAATCAGACATATATTAAAAAATGCGCTGGCTCTTCCCAGCTTGATAATTGGAATCAATGGGTAATTTTTTTTGGAAGTCCATAAAAGTGCCCGCATTTTTTAATATAACTCTGATTGTGTTCGTCTGAAAGAAGAGTGTCATACACACCGAGGATGAGTTGAGGACGGGTAAATCACGGGCTAATTTTCATTTTCACTATCCCTTTACCCTTCCCTTCCCTCACACTGCTTCCAGAATAAGAGTGCGTTCCTGTGTGGCGTGATGAAGACGTACCGGCAGCGGGAGAAGCAGGGCAATAAAGTGCAGGAGTCGACGAAAGGCCCCGACGAGACCAAGATAAAGGTGCGTACATCACACCGCTCATCACAAGACCACATGATGTCGCTCCTCTCAGACAGCAAGACCAGATTTGCGGATACCTAAATTCTGCGATTTGATTCAGGGCGATATCGATTGATTTATCGATATTTAGATATTATGTGCCAAGTTAATACAACCAGTTACATTTTTATTAACTCATTTACATTTCATTGACATTTACAGCAGAACAGTTAATTTGCAAAATAAAATAACTATAAGTCAAACTGCAGTTGTGTTGTTTTGATTAAGTAATAATAACAAAAAAAATATACAGGTAACTTACAAAATTAAAGTTAATTGAAAGTATGTTTTTCTTAAATATTAAATTTTGTAAAAAAAAATTTGTAAAAGCAGATAACTCCACATTTCATGTTTCAGAGTTAAACAAAACCAAGTAATTGCTATAATAAAACACTCGGTTAATCTTTGTGACGTTAATCTCCTCCGCTGACATAGACGCATGACTAACGTGTGTTGTGATTAGACTCAGCTTTTCCCTCACCACTAACGAGCTGCTTTAGCTAGGTTACGTGAATAAGTGTCTGCTTTTATTTTACTTTTTTATCACGGGTTCATCAAGTTTGTTTAAATGATCCATCCTCGATCACTTTTAGTCAGCTTTGACAAAACTCCTCTCAGCTAGCATGTCTTTTCCAAGTGACTAGCAGCCATGTCACCTGACCTGAATACTGCGCACTGATTCGCTAAAACAAATTTATCGGGTTGTGTTCACATACAACACGGGTGCGTGTCGGTTTCTGCTGTGAAACATGAAGTCGCGATGCCTTGAGAGTGGACAATACCGGCTTTTGTTACAAAACGTGTTTAGGGTTCAGTCAATCTTGTCAGGCGTCTATTTCAGCAGAGGAGATTAACGCTTTGAAGACACACCGGCAGACAGAATGGGGAGTAAACGAAAATGAGTACTGGCGGAAATGCGTAGACGGACGTGACGTGAGGATGTCGTTTAGACGTTTGATCTTATCGTTAGACGTTTGATCTTATCGTTAGACGTTTGATCTGCACCGTATCGCTAGACGTTTGATCTTATCGTTAGACGTTTGATCTTATCGCTAGACGTTTGATCTTATCGCTAGACATTTAATCTTATCGTTAGACGTTGATCTTATCGTTAGACGTTTGATCTTATTGTTAGACGTTTGATCTTATCGTTAGATGTTTAATCTTATCGTTAGACATTTGATCTTATCGCTAGACATTTAATGTTATCGTTAGACGTTTGATCTTATCGTTAGACTTTGATCTTATCGTTAGACGTTTGATCTTATCTTTAGACGTTTGATCTTATCGTTAGACGTTTAATCTTATCGTTAGACGTTTAATCTTATCGTTAGACGTTTAATCTTATCGTTAGACTTTGATCTTATCGCTAGACGTTTGATCTTATCGCTAGACGTTTGATCTTATCGTTAGACATTTGATCTTATCGCTAGACATTTAATCTTATCGTTAGACGTTTGATCTTATCGTTAGACATTTAATCTTATCGCTAGACGTTTGATCTTATCGCTAGACGTTTGATCTTATCGCTAGACGTTTGATCTTTTCGTTAGACATTTAATCTTATCGTTAGACATTTAATCTTATCGTTAGACGTTTGATCTTATCGTTAGACGTTTGATCTTATTGTTAGACGTTTGATCTGCACCGTATCGCTAGACGTTTGATCTTATCGTTAGTCGTTTGATCTTATTGTTAGACGTTTGATCTTATCGTTAGACGTTTGATCTTATCGTTAGACATTTAATCTTATCGTTAGACATTTAATCTTATCGTTAGACGTTTGATCTTATCGTTAGACATTTAATCTTATCGTTAGACGTTTAATCTTATTGTTAGACGTTTGATCTGCACCGTATCGCTAGACGTTTGATCTTATCGTTAGTCGTTTGATCTTATTGTTAGACGTTTGATCTTATTGTTAGACGTTTGATCTTATTGTTAGACGTTTGATCTTATCGTTAGACGTTTGATCTGCACCGTATCGTTAGACGTTTGATCTTATCGTTAGACTTTGATCTTATCGTTAGACGTTTAATCTTATCGTTAGACGTTTGATCTGCACCGTATCGCTAGACGTTTGATCTGCACCGTATCGCTAGACGTTTGATCGTATCGTTAGACGTTTGATCGTATCGTTAGACGTTTGATCGTATCGTTAGACGTTTGATCTTATCGTTAGACGTTTGATCTTATCGTTAGACGTTTGATCTTATCTTTAGACGTTTGATCTTATCGTTAGACGTTTGATCTGCACCGTATCGTTAGACGTTTAATCTTATCGTTAGACGTTTGATCTGCACCGTATCGCTAGACGTTTGATCTGCACCGTATCGCTAGACGTTTAATCTTATCGTTAGACGTTTGATCTGCACCGTATCGCTAGACGTTAGATCTGCACCGTATCGTTAGACGTTTGATCTGCACCATATCACTAGACGTTTGATCTGCACCGTATCGTTAGACGTTTAATCTTATCGTTAGACGTTTGATCTGAACCGTATCGCTAGACGTTTGATCTACACCGTTTCGCTAGATGTATAATCTTATCGTTAGACGTTTGATCTGCACCGTATTGCTAGACGTTTGATCTACACCGTATCGCTAGATGTTTAATCTTATCGTTAGACGTTTGATCTGCACCGTATTGCTAGACGTTTGATCTGCACCGTATCGCTAGACGTTTGATCTGCACCGTATCGCTAGACGTTTGATCTTATTGTTAGACGTTTGATCTTATTGTTAGACGTTTGATCTGCACCGTATCGTTAGACGTTTGATCTTATTGTTAGACGTTTGATCTTATTGTTAGACGTTTGATCTTATTGTTAGACGTTTGATCTGCACCGTATCGCTAGACGTTTGATCTTATTGTTAGACGTTTGATCTTATCGTTAGACGTTTGATCTGCACCGTATCGTTAGACGTTTGATCTTATCGTTAGACTTTGATCTTATTGTTAGACGTTTAATCTTATCGTTAGACGTTTGATCTGCACCGTATCGCTAGACGTTTGATCTGCACCGTATCGCTAGACGTTTGATCGTATCGTTAGACGTTTGATCTTATCGTTAGACGTTTGATTCTATCTTTAGACGTTTGATCTTATCGTTAGACGTTTGATCTGCACCGTATCGTTAGACGTTTAATCTTATCGTTAGACGTTTGATCTGCACCGTATCGCTAGACGTTTGATCTGCACCGTATCGCTAGACGTTTAATCTTATCGTTAGACGTTTGATCTGCACCGTATCGCTAGACGTTAGATCTGCACCGTATCGTTAGACGTTTGATCTGCACCATATCACTAGACGTTTGATCTGCACCGTATCGTTAGACGTTTAATCTTATCGTTAGACGTTTGATCTGAACCGTATCGCTAGACGTTTGATCTACACCGTTTCGCTAGATGTTTAATCTTATCGTTAGACGTTTGATCTGCACCGTATTGCTAGACGTTTGATCTGCACCGTATCGCTAGACGTTTGATCTGCACCGTATCGCTAGACGTAGGCCTGTCACGATAACAAATTTTGCTGGACGATAAATTGTCCAAGAAATTATTGCGATAAACGATAATATTGATAATAAACGATAATATTGTCTTTCTGAGACCATTTTAATCTAAAATAATGATAATGGCATAATAATGCAGGTACACCTTTTAAAAAAATCAATAAACTTTTATTTCTAAAGACTATTTAACACTGAAAACGGAAAACATTTTAAATATCCGCAATAAATGAACAAAACAACCAAAAACAATAAAAGCAATGGACTCTCATTCTCTGTTAACAAAAAATGCACTTACCAATGTGTGACTTACGTTCACACTGAGAATCATATGCATCATGTACTGTGTGTCTCATATGAGTAGGCCTATGTGCGCTAGTTTGTGTGTGCTCGCGTCTCATATGAGTATGTGCGCGGAGAGTTTGTGTGTGTGTGTGTGCTCGCGTCTCATTGAGTTTGTGCGCGAGTTTGTGTGTGTGTGTGTGTGCTCGCGGCTCATACGAGTATGTGCCTGGAGAGTTTGTGTGCGCGCGCGCGTCTCATATGAGTATGTGCGTGAATCTCGTGTGTGTAGAGTTTGCGTGTATGTGCGTGAGCGACTTTAGGTGTGTCTTTGTGTATTTCATATGTATTTGTTTGAGCATTCAGCAGTGTACATGTATGTTTGACTACTTAGTATTTGTGTATGTAAGGGTTTCATATATGTGTGCGTGAATGAAGTTTGATTTAAGCCCTAGACGGCACCTCATTTGAGGGAGAGAGAGCGCTCGCGAGAGAGAGGGACGAGCGAGAGGTAGTGCTGCGCGAATGCGCTACGGCGCTCTGCAATCAAAAACAATAATAATAATAAAAAAAAAAACATTCGAAAATCAATGTGTGGCGGTCAGCGTTGATATTGTGATATTGCCGCCACAAATAAATGAACGTATGGGAAACCCTGCCATGTGACTGACAAGCGCCGCGGCACACAAAAGACCTTGCAACTGACAAGAGGGTTCACCGAGAGTTGTCATCCAGTCTCTTTGGGCGAGAGAGAGAGAGACGAGGAAAACAAACAAGCATGCAAATGGAAATTATCGCGGCCGGAAAAATTATCGAGCTCATTTTTTTTTATCGTGCGATTAATTGATTTATTGAATATCGCGACAGGCCTAGCTAGACGTTTGATCTGCACCGTATCGCTAGACGTTTGATCTTATCGTTAGACGTTTGATCTTATTGTTAGACATTTAATCTCATCGTTAGACGTTTGATCTGCACCGTATCGCTACACGTTTGATCTTATCATTAGATGTTTAATCTTATCGTTAGACGTTTGATCTACATCGTATCGGTAGATGTTTGATGTGCAACCTATTGCTAGACGTTTGATCGTATCGCTAGACGTTTGATCGTATCGCTAGACGTTTGATCGTATCGCTAGACGTTTGATCGTTGCGTCGTATCGTTATACGTTTGATCGTTGCGTCGTATCGCAAGACGTTTGATTGGTGTATTGTTAGACCCCTAATGTCGGGAGGCTGTAGAGCCGTCCCTCATCACACAGACACACAGTGTTTCATTCGATCCGCGTGTTCTGACCCATGTTCTCGTGTTCTGACCCGTGTTCTCTCCTGCAGGCTCTGCTGGACCGGACCGGATACACACTGGACGTCACCACGGGTCAGCGGAAGTACGGCGGCCCTCCTCCAGATGAAGTGTTCTCCGGCCCACAGCCCGGCATCGGCACCGAGGTTTCATTCACACACACACACCAGTGCTTCTGTCTGTGCTGAGCGCTCGAGCTGACCTCTGTGTGTGTGTGTGTGTTCCCGCAGGTGTTTGTGGGTAAGATCCCGCGTGACCTGTACGAGGACGAGCTGGTTCCGCTGTTCGAGAAGGCCGGTGCGATCTGGGATCTGAGGCTCATGATGGATCCGCTCACCGGGCAGAACCGCGGCTACGCCTTCATCACATTCTGCAGCAAAGACGCCGCGCAGGAAGCTGTCAAACTGGTGCGCGTCTGGGTTTCACTACACAACGCTATACAGTCAAGAAACATTATACAGTACAGATCGTTTCAAAGCAGCTTCAGAGTCATTAACAGAATCAATGATTCAAACATCAGTAATGAGGCGAAATCTGCTCAAGACAAAAGTGATGATATTATTAAAAAACACTGTTAAAGTACTTTATAATATTCAATACAACATGCTCACGACAGGCTTGCACATTTTACGCAATGTCTTAACCCTCCCCTCTGGTGCTCTTCAGGGTGTTTTTTTTTTTTCACTTCATCAGTATGGAATGAAATTTGGTAAAGGTTTTGGCACTTGCTGTGTGAACAAAAATATCATGGACATGATGGGAACAGGTTTAATGGTCCTGAAAACAATATTCACACTTGTGCTCCTCGCGGTCAGAAATGACACATTGGAAATGAATGAGAGACGAGTTTCCTCTAGTGGAAGCGTTTGGTACTGCAACCGAACACACTCACTGAACGCTCATGTACTGAGACATCAGCTCACATGTGGAACACCACTGCTTTAGATTTTCTTGCCGCTAGAAGTAAAACGTGATTTTGAAAATATATATTTCATATAAAATGAAAAAAGTATTTTTGTGTATTTTTCGCCAACAATATACGTAAAATTTAAACGTTTTTTTTTTGTGTGTTTCCCATCAGTGTGATAACTACGAGATCCGCTCGGGGAAGTACCTGGGCGTCTGCATCTCCGTGGCCAACAACCGCCTGTTCGTCGGGTCCATTCCCAAGAACAAGACCCGGGAGAGTATCCTGGAGGACTTCGGAAAAGTCACCGGTGTGTGTGTGTGTGTTACACCATATAGCAAATTTTGCATCTTTTGCTTATTTTTGATAACAAAGATAAAAAATGAAATAAAATCTCTGTGATATTAAATATGAATATCTTTAACATTAATATCTAATATTAAAAAATATTAAATGACTCATGAAAAAAGAGATTGTGGTCATCCCAATCTGTTCAGAATTAGGAAAGGTTAGCATATCTTTACATGATTGATGTAACGGGGAGGGAATGGTCTGAAAGCAGGGCAGGAACATGTGCTGGTCAAGGGAGTTTTTTTTTAAATTAATTTATAAAAATTAATTGTAAGTTCTGTTTTAGTTTTTTCCTGTAGTATCGATTGAGTATCAGTATCGAGGTATTGTAGTCTGGTATCGAAGTCATAACAAAAAAAAAAACACTCGAAAAATTTGAATATTGTGCAAAAGTTATAATTTTGATGATTATGGCTTACAACTTATGAAAACCCCAAATTTAAAATCTCAGAAAATTTGAATATTACTTGAAATCAATAAAAAAAAAAAGGATTTTAAATACAGAAATGTCGGCCCTCTGAAAAGTATAATCATGTGTATATATATATGTATATAGTTATTTATACTAAATATATTAGTTTCACCTTTTAATTTGAATATCTGAAATGCATGAACTGTTGCAGGATATTCAAATTTTTCGAGTTTCTCCTGTATATACACGTACTGCGTTAGACTAAACTGGGAAGGGTCACAGCTCCTGCACATTGCTGTCCTATTGTTAGTTTTTGTAAGTCGCTTTGGATAAAGGCATCTTCTAAATGAATTTACTTTTTTTTTCTTCTAATTCATTTTTATGCATTTGGTAGACGCTTTTATCCAAAGTGACTTAGATTGCATTTCAAGGTAAACATTTACATTCATACATTACACAGTATGTAAATAAATACATGTGATGTGTGTGTGTGTGTGTGTGTGTGTGTGTGTGTGCGCAGAGGGCCTGCAGGAGGTGATCCTCTACACACAGCCGGACGATAAGAAGAAGAACCGTGGCTTCTGTTTTCTGGAGTACGAGGACCACAAGTCTGCGGCCCAGGCCCGGCGCCGGCTCATGAGCGGGAAGGTGAAGGTGTGGGGGAACCCGGTGACCGTGGAGTGGGCCGACCCGGTGGCCGAGCCCGACCCTGAGGTCATGGCCAAGGTCAGACACACACACACACACTGCTGCTGGGGGCATACTGCACTATATTTACGCTCTATTTATAATCCATTTATTCACTTTTTGAGCATAGACCTGAACATTAAATACCAGCTTAAACTGGTAAATCTTGAACGCTTTAGAGCGACAGGCTGAAGTTTGATCTCTTCTCAAACACGACACTTGGCCGATTATTGCTGACGTGAAGAAAGTTTAAAAAAGTTACAGAATTTTGTTTATTATGAAAAATGCGCACAAATACTATTTTAAATTTTTATATGAAATTTATATTTTCAAAATCACGTTTTACTCTAAAACTGTGAGAAAACCAAAGCCATAAATCTAAAGTTTTGAGCTTGATATCTCTAAAAATGAGCTTTCAGTGAGATGTATCGAGTGTATGGTCAGCGAATGGCTTTAAACGTGACCGTATCGCTGTTTTAGTGAGGGCTGAAACACTGATTGATGGATTACACCAGACATGATTGATTTCAGGAAGTTGTTCTATATCTTTCAACATTCCTTCTGATGTTCATCATGTTTATTTGCTGCTGTAACTAGTAGTAAAGAGGAAGAGATGATCGGTTCATCCGTCACACACATTAAACACACTTTTACTGACTGAATCTCCTGATGAAACTGACAGGATTGCAAAGCTGAGACTTTGTTTCATATCAAAGCACAAAGATGATTGGATGGCAGGAGCTACGAATAATGTGAAGTTTTGTTTACGCATCGCCAGCAAACACACTCGACGTGTGTTGATCAGAATGAGACCTAATCTCTGTCCTGCAGAAGAACAGTTGTGTGTCCTTTAATGGTGTTGCTGTGAGTGTGTGTGTGTGTGTAACGATGATCTGTCCATCAGGTGAAGGTGTTGTTTGTGCGTAAGCTGGCCACGCCGGTGACCGAGGAGCTGCTGGAGAAAACCTTCTCCCAGTTCGGGAAGCTGGAGCGCGTGAAGAAGCTGAAGGACTACGCCTTCGTTCACTTCGAGGAGCGCGACTCCGCCGTCAAGGTACGGCACCTGTGCTGTCACTCAGGTGGAAGTGTGTGAAATACTGAATTAGGGCTGCAACTAACCATTATTTAAAAAATCAATTAATCTTTCACAACGAATCGATAATGAAATTCGTTGCCAACTCTTTTAATAATCAAATTTTATCGATTCGTTGTTGCAGCCCTATACTGAATATTATATGAGCTGTAATGTTCCTTTAAACATGCAGCCCTGAACAAACACTGTTTGATTTCATTATTTCTGCAAGAGTCGAGTAACGGGGTTATAGATTTAGTCTAAATTCGTAATTATAAATCATAAACAAAGAAGATACATTTAAAATTAATGTATTTCTCACAAATTTGAGATTTGACTAAAAAAAAATATATAAATGTAAAATATTCTTAGATTTTGTTGATATGTGCGGAGAGGTTGAGCTTTGTGTACAAGTTAAGAAAATGAGGTTAATTTGAGTTTAATTTTTATAGAATGAGCTTTTACTTTTATTAATCCTCTTCAAATATCAAAAAGGAATTATTGTTAAACACTGCTACATTAAATCTAACTCTCCAACTTAAATGTGAATATACAGTAGTGAACGCTTGGACGACTCCAGCCTAACCCTGATCAAACACGCTCATCAGAGTCCTGAGACAAGAACTGGTTTTGTTCAAATGTAGAACTTTGAAAGGTTTTGATCCAATTAAAATGTTGACTACTGTATATAAATATACAAAAAGAAAATGCTAACAAATTAAATTAAACTTGAGGGTTTGAGATGTGATGATGTCAGTGTTTCTGCAGCGAGTAGATCTGTGTGTCATTAGGACCTAATAAACAATCAAATATTCATCAGCCACTGTTTCTCTGTCTATTACATCAAAAAACTTTATTCAGAAAATGTGTTATTTTGCGCTGGTGCTCCTGTCTGAGCGTGTGTGTGTGTGTGTGTAGGCGATGCAGGAGATGAACGGTAAAGAGCTGGGCGGTGAGGAGATCGAGATCGTGTTAGCCAAGCCTCCAGATAAGAAGAGGAAAGAGAGACAAGCAGCCCGACAGACCAGCAGAAACACCGGGTGAGATACACACACACACACACACACACACACAGCCCGACAGACCAGCAGAAACACCGGGTGAGATACACACACACACACACACAGCCCGACAGACCAGCAGAAACACCGGGTGAGACACACACACACACACACACACACACACAGCCCGACAGACCAGCAGAAACACCGGGTGAGATACACACACACACACACACACACACAGCCCGACAGACCAGCAGAAACACCGGGTGAGACACACACACACACACACAGCCCGACAGACCAGCAGAAACACCGGGTGAGATACACACACACACACACACACACACACACACACACACACACACACAGCCCGACAGACCTGCAGAAACACCGGGTGAGACACACACACACACACACACACAGACCAGCAGAAACACCGGGTGAGACACACACACACACACACACACACACACACAGCCCGACAGACCAGCAGAAACACCGGGTGAGAGACACACACACACACACACACACACACACACACAGACCAGCAGAAACACCGGGTGAGACACACACACACACACAGCCCGACAGACCAGCAGAAACACCGGGTGAGACACACACACACACACAGCCCGACAGACCAGCAGAAACACCGGGTGAGACACACACACACACAGCCCGACAGACCAGCAGAAACACCGGGTGAGAGACACACACACACACACACACACACACAGCCCGACAGACCAGCAGAAACACCGGGTGAGACACACACACACACACACACACACACACACACACAGCCCGACAGACCAGCAGAAACACCGGGTGAGACACACACACACACACACACAGTTAGCCAGGGATGTGATTTTTCCGGATTAATCCGGAATTCCGGATTTTACGACCTGAAAATGTGAGCTACGTGAATCATGCAGATCTGTAAAAAAGAAATAAGGGGGGGGGGATATGAGGACATAACACTGATAACAGGCTGACGTGCGTACAGATTTTTTCCTTCCTTTCCAAGTATCAACAAGGACGTATTTGCGTTCAGCTTGTTCACCTGCTCAATCTCGTACCTCAGTGGCTCTCAGTGGTACATCGCCGCTAGGCCACCAGTAGGGCTGAGCGATATATATTTAAAAAATATATCGATGTATTTTTAAATGTGATATGGAATTAGACCATATCGCATATATCGATTTAGTTCAAATTTGCGCTATGATCCTTGCTCCAAGCAAGCTGACTGCTTTTGTAGAAATATGTATATCGTGCATTCTATCAGTTGCAGTTCTGGCGCCTCCGTCTCAACAGCATTAGTGTACAATGCGACAAATACTCACATCAAATATTAACGCAGAGGAACGGGACACATCAGTTCAGTGAGTTCACAAAAGTTCATTATTTGCATGTGCTCTAAAGCCTTGCCGGTTAAACATGTCATTCACTGCTGATGCGCATCATGCGCTGATCTAACATGCGCTTTACTGAGCGCGAACACCCTACGCGCACATGCACTACAAGCCTGTCTAAAGGCCTGTTTACGCGTGCCGTTTTTCGCGTCGGTGTGCACACTCACATAGGCGCCCTTTGTTTAATCACGAGGTGTTAAACGTCGGCGAATATCGCGCGCGAAATTCGTCCCGGCGTAAACAGGCCTTTAGACAGGCTTGTAGTGCATGTGCGCGTAGGGTGTTCGCGCTCAGTAAAGCGCATGTTAGATCAGCGCATGATGCGCATCAGCAGTGAATGACATGTTTAACCGGCAAGGCTTTAGAGCACATGCAAATAATGAACTTTTGTGAACTCACTGAACTGATGTGTCCCGTTCCTCTGCGTTAATATTTGATGTGAGTATTTGTCGCATTGTACACTAATGCTGTTGAGACGGAGGCGCCAGAACTGCAACTGATAGAATGCACGATATACATATTTCTACAAAAGCAGTCAGCTTGCTTGGAGCAAGGATCATAGCGCAAATTTGAACTAAATCGATATATGCGATATGCGTTTTTTAAAAAACGCCTCGGGTTCGTTTTTTTGGTTTGACGCGCCGCGTCAAAAACTATCCGACCAATGAGATTGGTGCTTTTGCTCACGTGTCTGGAGCTTCTGAAGTTACAGTAAAACACAACTTGGGGGCGCTCAAACACAAAGCGGCCTTGCCGAGCACACATACGTAACGGCGAAGAAGATATACGCCAAGTAGCGTCTACACACTGCCGGGAAGAAGACGAGGAAGATGCAAGCCAAGATAAACGTAGAGCTGCTGGTCTCGTTGTGTCGGAACATAAGGAACTGTATGACAAACGCGACAGCGACTACAATAATATTGATAAAAGAGAACTGTTATGGAGTGGTATTGCAGAGCAAATGGGCCTTGATGGTGAGTTTCATTTCACTTAATTGTCTTTCATGTACATAGGCTTTCATGTCTTTCATGTACATAAGCGCCATCTAATGTCAGGGAATGAATTTGCGTGTTCACTCGGCTCATCGTCAGCGAAAATAGCTTGGGTGTGAACACAAAAAACGCGTTGAAAAACGCTGGCGAATAACGCGCGCCAATATTCATCCCGGTGTGTACGGGCCTTAACAGCGCCTGGTTACTGGACTAAGTTATCTTTTGAGTCTTATTTCACTAATACTCTCAAATACACACAAGGTTTACATAAGGAAAGTTGGTTATGTCTAAACTGAAAGCAAACCGAGAAAATTGAGAGAAATCTGCTTGTCAAATGCGTGTATATTAGACGCGTCGCGTACAGTCTTAAAGAGACAGTAGCCCTAATAGTAAACATGCAGCCGCTTGTCCTTAAAGGGATAGTTCACCCAAAAATAGAAATTCTGTCATTATTTATTCACTGTAATGTTGTTCCAAACCTGTATTCATTTATTTCTTGTGCTGAACACAAAAGAAGATATTTTGAAGAATGAGGGTAACTCAGTATATTTTCCTGCTTTTTTGTCCTTAGCCAATCACATGCCTGGTTAGCGTAGAATGTGCCTCCGCTACGTTTACATTACGTTATCCACCTTTTTTTTTTAAAGGAAATAAAAACCATTTAATTCAGTTGTTTAACGATGGCTTCGTAAACGACTGTAAACGTGTGTTCTGTTCACCCAGCTCGAGCTGCAGGGGTCACAGGTCACTGATCACATGACCAGAGTAAGGCCAGACGAGACTGTGGCGGAGGATTCGTTACTCAGAACAATGTAAAAACTGAAGGAAGTCATTACAAGATGATTTATTAAAACATTTCAAAATGCTCCTCCAGACTTACAGTCAGGAATTTTGTCATTGAGGATTTCTTAAAAATACTGTCTCGTCACCCGACACGTACACTATTATATTAGACAACAGCCTGCTAAATGTCACTGAAATGGTGCTAATGTGACGCACTCTAACAGTTAGCTTGGCTAGTTAGATAACGACACTAGCACACAGGCGTCGCACCGGAGGAACCTTTTCACAGTTCCTAGAGCTAATGGCGGAAGTACCGTTTTACGCAGGAACTGGGAGTGATTTTGATTAATTTACTCCTACTTCAGAGTCGCTCTAAACCAGCGATAGGAACTACCAGCCTAGTGAGTTACTAACCCTATATTAAGTACATGTAGTTACTTAATTATACTTAAATGTATAATTACAGTGTAACAAAGGCACCTTAAAATAAAATGTAACACTATTTTTAAACTGTTTTTACAAACGAGGACATCCCTAAAAGGAGGTTTATGGGTAGAATTTTGTCTCAACGGTGTGTGTGTGTGTTTCCAGGTATGACGACTACTACTACTACCCTCCCCCCCGCATGCCTCCTCCGGGGCGCGGCCGTGGGCGTGGCACGCGCGGCGGATACTCTTACCCGCCCGATTACTACGGCTACGAGGAGTACTATGACGACTACTACGGTTACGATTACCACGACTACCGGGGCGGCTACGACGACCCCTACTACGGTTATGACGACGGCTACACCATGAGGGGGCGGGGCAGTCGTGGCAGCCGTGGAGCTCCGCCCCCTCCCAGAGCCCGCGCGGCTCCGCCTACCCGCGGCAGGGGCGGGTACGCTCCGAGGGGCGGGGCCCCGATGGGGGCAGGGCGTGGCCGCGGGGGGCGTGGCGGGCCCTTCCAGCCGCCCAGGGGCCGCGGCACCAGAGGCGCGCGAGGAAACCGCGGCGGGAACGTGGGCGGGAAACGCAAGGCCGACGTGTTCAACCAGCCGGACTCGAAACGGCGCCAGACGAACCAGCAGAACTGGGGCTCGCAACCCATCGCCCAGCAACCCTTGCAGCAGGGCTCCGACTACGCCTCCAGCTACGGCTACAGCAACGACACGCTCGAGTTCTCTCAGGACTCCTACGGCCAGCAGTGGAAGTAGAGGCGCACACCCTCACGCCTAGTGCTGGCTAAACTAGCGACCACGCTACCCAGTCGACACTGAGATTTTGAAAATGTGACGCTTTGAGCGGGACCGTAAACGCCTCTGATTGGCCGTTGTTCACGAGCTCTTCGGATATCTCTGTGATTGGCTACAATGATGAGCGCTTCATAAACATGTTGTAAATAAACATCAATGACACTCTTCAGCGAGCGCTAACACACACACACGCCAGCGTTTCAGAATGTAATGAATTATAATAAAATTATAAGGACTTTTCTTTCTTTACCTTTTTTGGGGTTTTTTTTTGGTCTGTATTTTGTAAAAATTTCTGTATGTATTTCTGCATTTAAAAAAAAAAAGCAAGCAGGAGAGTTTGAAATCAGCGGATCGGTCCTTTCAAACGCCCCTGCTTAATTAAGTTTACAAAATATACAGACAAAAAAAAACAGATGAACAATATAAGAATAGAAGAAAAAAAGAATAAGCAAACAAAAACAAAAAAAATTATAATGAATTATAATCAAATTATAAGGTCTTTTCTTTCTTTACCTCTTTTTAAAGCGCTCCTGCTTTCAGAAAACTTAAACGCTGGCGTGTGTGTTAACGCTCGCTGAAGTGCCTCATTGATGTTTATTTACGTTTATGAAGCGCTGATCATTGTAGCCAATCACAGACATATCCGATGAGCTCGTGAACAGCGGCCAATCAGAGGCGTTTACGATCCCCCTCAAAGCCTCAGTTTTAAAATCTCAGTGTTGACTTGCTAGCGAAGTCGCTAGTTTAACCAGCGCTACTCCCGCCCCCTCCTGAGAATCAAGATGGTGATTGGCCAGCAGTGTTTGTTTGACTTTTCTATCCTCCAATAGCCTGTAGATCCCGTGCGTGGCCCTCACACTGACCACTTTTATTCCCACATCTTCCTCTTTTAAACTCCACAATGAACATTTTAAAAGAAGACACTGATACTTCCGTGTGCGAGGACGTTTGATCATGAAATGGCCTTCCAGAAAGAAGTGTTGTCCTCATCCCCGTCTCCTCAGTTCTAGTGGCTTAGGGACTCGCGTGTACATACGGCTGTAGACTAGAGCTTCGTTTCAGCGTTTCCGTTCCCCGTTGTTTTTGCAGAAGTGGAGAAAGGAATCCACGAGAAGGAAAGAGTTTTGTAGCAGGATTTGCTGTTTAAGTGTCTGTTTAGCATTTCTAGAAGTAGTTGAATTGTGTTTTTTAAAAACTGATATACTGATATTATAACTTCAGATGTTTTTTTCCATTTGGGATTTGCTGGTGAGGGTTTTGGTCCGGCTGACCCTAAGAGCCACGGCCGCTGGTCTGATGTTTGTATTTATAACTTTTATTTTTTGTTTGTTCGGTTTCAATAAAACTCAATCAAGCAACTTCCTCTGCTTCCGGGAACTCTGAGTTCTGTGTCATAATGATGAGAGAAGACTTTGTGTGTGTGTGTGACGCAGGGAGAGTGTTTGAGAAAGTTTGTGTGTGGCAAAGTGTTTGAGAATGTGCGTGAGAGGAAGAGTGTGTTTAAGAATGTGCGTGTGTGTGAGAGAGAGGAAGAGAGTGTGTGAGTGTGTGTGTGAGAGAGTGTTTTGAAAAATAGTCCTTTATAAAGGTTAATAACTCCCTGGTGTAAAAATCACGAATACGCAGAGTTAATATGTAAAAGCTGATGAGAATATTGCTTAAAAATAAATTATATTTACTTATGAGTGACAGACACTATTTAAAAAGTAGAAACATAATTGTCACTAAAAATATATTATAACATTATTATAAAAACTTCCTTATATGTGATTAAATGTAAGTAGCTTACAAATAAACCATTTTTAACCTTTAATATTAGAATGATATGGAACTGGGGTTCCTTATGGTTTACTGTACAGCATTAGTAGAGAGATTTTTATCTTATGTACTGTACCTGATAGGCCCAACTTAATCAGGAATCAAATTGTCAATTTTCTTCTTTTTTTTTTTTAATTTGAAGCAAAATTGTTTTCTTTTCATTATGCTTCATTTACATGTTAAAATCTTAAAAAATGGTCTCATGGGCGATGATGCCCCAGACCCCCATACAACACATTACTTCGTAAACATGTCCCCTTTTTCACCGTGTGCGTCTGTCTGTCTGTCTGTCTGTCTGTCTGTCTGTCTGTCTGTCTGTCTGTGTCAGTAAAACATGAGCCAGAGTGCAGTCTCCTCTACACTACACAGCTTACTGATATATGCTAATACAGCTTTAGAACGATAGCAAAGCAGAGCAACATGAAAAGCCAACAGCGTGGCCTAGCGTTAGCTACATGATGATAACTGTAACAGCATACATACATAAACCAACTAAAGTACCATATCCAGACACAATATTTTAAACTAGCCATCGGAGCCGTCCTTCTGTAGCCGCTGGGTTACACTTCTTCAGGCGCTTCTTCGAGCCCGTTTCTGAAAGAGAGTCACTTATACTCAGAGTCAGTTACCATGGTGACTTACTCTGTGAACCTCACCTGATCGACAGCAGGTTTTCTTCGGTAAACCCAGAGTTTTTCTTAGATAGTAAATGCATCTTGATTTAATAATATTTAGATATTTTGACTGGAAACAACAAGACAAAAAGGCTAAGTAAGAAAAGCATTTTTGCAGTGCAGTTCATTCCTTCATTGCGCATTGTTCTTTATATTAGTGTTGTAGTCAAGACCACCTAACCTGAGACAAGATCAAGACCAGAGTGTATCGAGACCGAGACTAGATCAAGACCAGAGTGTATCGAGACCGAGACTAGATCAAGACCAGAGTGTATCGAGACCGAGACAAGTCCAAGACCAGAGTGTATCGAGACCGAGACAAGTCCAAGACCAGAGTGTATCGAGACTGAGACAAGATCAAGACCAGAGTGTATCGAGACCGAGACAAGACCAAGACCAGAGTGTATCGAGACTGACAAGATCAAGACCAGAGTGTATCGAGACCGAGACAAGTCCAAGACCAGAGTGTATCGAGACTGACAAGATCAAGACCAGAGTGTATCGAGACCAAGACCAGAGTATCGAGACTGAGACAAGACCAGAGTGTACCGAGACCAAGACCAGAGTATCGAGACTGAGACAAGACCAGAGTGTATCGAGACCAAGACCAGAGTGTATCGAGACCAAGACCAGAGTATCGAGACTGAGACAAGACCAGAGTGTACCGAGACAAGACCAAGACCAGTGTATTGAGACTGAGACGAGATCAAGACCAGAGTGTATCGAGACCGAGACAAGACCAAGACCAGAGTGTATTGAGACTGAGACGAGATCAAGACCAGAGTGTATGGAGACCGAGACAAGACCAAGACCAGAGTGTATCGAGACCGAGACAAGACCAAGACCAGAGTGTATTGAGACCGAGACAAGACCAAGACCAGAGTGTATCGAGACCAAGACCAGAGTATCGAGACTGAGACAAGACCAAGACCAGAGTGTATCGAGACCGAGACAAGACCAAGACCAGAGTGTATTGAGACTGAGACAAGATCAAGACCAGAGTGTATCGAGACCGAGACAAGACCAAGACCAGAGTGTATTGAGACTGAGACGAGATCAAGACCAGTGTATCGAGACCGAGACAAGACCAAAACCAGAGTGTATCGAGACCGAGACAAGACCAAGACCAGAGTGTATCGAGACCGAGACAAGACCAAGACCAGTGTATCGAGACCGAGACCAGAGTGTATCAAGACCGAGACCAGAGTGTATCGAGACTGAGACAAGACCAAGACCAGAGTGTATCGAGACCGAGACAAGACCAAGACCAGAGTGTATTGAGACCGAGACAAGACCAAGACCAGAGTGTATCGAGACCAAGACCAGAGTATCGAGACTGAGACAAGACCAAGACCAGAGTGTATCGAGACCGAGACAAGACCAAGACCAGAGTGTATTGAGACTGAGACGAGATCAAGACCAGAGTGTATCGAGACCGAGACAAGACCAAAACCAGAGTGTATCGAGACCGAGACAAGACCAAGACCAGAGTGTATTGAGACTGAGACGAGATCAAGACCAGAGTGTATCGAGACCGAGACAAGACCAAGACCAGTGTATCGAGACCGAGACCAGAGTGTATCAAGACCGAGACCAGAGTGTATCGAGACCGAGACAAGACCAAGACCAGAGTGCAGAGAGCTGCACGGGTCCGATTTTGTAAATCCGTACCCGCAGTGCTTAAAACCGCATCCGACGCGTTTTCCGACAGCAGCACTAATTAAAATCCGCAACCCGACCCGCTTAAAATAGAACCGAGACCCGACCCGCACCCGAAATAAAATCAGTTTAGCCAATCACATTATAGACACTTTTTTCAAATTTTTATTACCTTTGGCGGCTTGCCTTAAGACAAGGACAACAGCCGAAGCTGTCAAAAAGCCGATAGCCTATACAGAACATGGTTAACGTTACCACAAAACAATGCAATTTCGTCTAGCACATCAGACAATTTCACACCACACATAGGCCTACTTAACAGTTTTAAATTAGACAATAACAACAGTGTACTGTAACAAAAGATACTGTTCGATAGAACTGGTGTTCGGTTTGTTACTGCAGGTATCTGCGTGCTTCCTCAGCGACGAAGTTCCATATTTTCGGCTATCGAACGAAAACTTTAAGGCAGGTTTTGCATGCAGCAAAGCCTTTCACAATGTTGCTTTCTTCATCAGAGATGACTCCAAATTTCTCCCACACATTTGACTTGAGTTTCGATGAAGTATTGTCGACAACTTTATAATCTCCTCTAGCTATTTTTTTTTTCAACTCCTCACTATCCATCTAGACGACTCATGCAGCAGTTCGAGTGGTTGTGATTTTTTAAAAGTGAATGTAACGTTAGGCCTAGAGACTCATGGGAGGGCGCGGGCTCAAATAAACTAAAAACAAATATTTTATCAACTTGAAATACAGGGCAGGCATAGTTTTGTAGATGTGTTCCTAAAAATATGCATTTATTTTTACATTTGCACGTGACTGTTTTGAACCCGTGTTTAGACCCCGCGTTTTCCCGTGTCCGACCCAGATCCGTATCCGACACAGTTGGATATTTTTCACCCGTTTGAGCAAAATTTGCGGGTCACCCGAACCCGTGCAGGACTCTGCCAGAGTGTATCGAGACCGAGACAAGATCAAGACCAGAGTGTATCGAGACCGAGACAAGATCAAGACCAGAGTGTATCGAGACCGAGACAAGACCAAGACCAGAGTGTATCGAGACCGAGACCAAGACCAGAGTGTATCGAGACCGAGACAAGACCAGAGTGTATCGAGACCGAGACAAGACCAGAGTGTATCGAGACTGACAAGATCAAGACCAGAGTGTATTGAGACCGAGACAAGACCAGAGTGTATCGAGACTGACAAGATCAAGACCAGAGTGTATCGAGACCGAGACAAGATCAAGACCAGAGTGTATCGAGACTGAGACAAGTCCAAGACCAGAGTGTATCGAGACCGAGACAAGACCAAGACCAGAGTGTATCGAGACCGAGACAAGACCAAGACCAGAGTGTATCGAGACTGACAAGATCAAGACCAGAGTGTATCGAGACTGATGCTTTCTGTACACCTAAAGACTTTGAAAAAGATTTAGAAAAGACTTTATAAGATTATCAGATCACATCTAAAGACTTGGGTTCACAGTTTTTAGTCTCAGACTAAAGACTTGCGATAATATCAAACATGTTTGATATGAAAGACTAGAGAAAGACTGGCATAAATCAGGTCACCGACTGCAGATTATCACCTCACATTTAACGATCGAGACGACGGGATTGCGCCGAGACTCCAGTAAGATTCCTAAAGACTGCCGGTCTTTAGTCTGGGACTGTGAAAATCCTTTGGTGTACGCCCGGCATGAGACAAGTCCAAGACCAGAGTGTATCGAGACGGACAAGATCAAGACCAGAGTGTATCGAGACTGAGACAAGTCCAAGACCAGAGTGTATCGAGACTGAGACAAGATCAAGACCAGAGTGTATCGAGACTGAGACAAGATCAAGACCAGAGTGTGTCGAGACCTAGACAAGACCAAGACCAGAGGGTACTGAGACAAGATCAAGACCAGAGTGTATCGAGACCGAGACAAGATCAAGACCAGTGTACCGAGACAAGACCAAGACCAGAGTGTATCGAGACCGAGACAAGATCAAGACCAGAGTGTATCGAGACTGAGACAAGACCAAGACCAGAGTGTATCGAGACCGAGACAAGACCAAGACCAGAGTGTATCGAGACCGAGACAAGACCAAGACCAGAGTGTATCGAGACTGACAAGATCAAGACCAGAGTGTATCGAGACTGATGCTTTCTGTACACCTAAAGACTTTGAAAAAGATTTAGAAAAGACTTTATAAGATTATCAGATCACATCTAAAGACTTGGGTTCACAGTTTTTAGTCTCAGACTAAAGACTTGCGATAATATCAAACATGTTTGATATGAAAGACTAGAGAAAGACTGGCATAAATCAGGTCACCGACTGCAGATTATCACCTCACATTTAACGATCGAGACGACGGGATTGCGCCGAGACTCCAGTAAGATTCCTAAAGACTGCCGGTCTTTAGTCTGGGACTGTGAAAATCCTTTGGTGTACGCCCGGCATGAGACAAGTCCAAGACCAGAGTGTATCGAGACGGACAAGATCAAGACCAGAGTGTATCGAGACTGAGACAAGTCCAAGACCAGAGTGTATCGAGACTGAGACAAGATCAAGACCAGAGTGTATCGAGACTGAGACAAGATCAAGACCAGAGTGTGTCGAGACCTAGACAAGACCAAGACCAGAGGGTACTGAGACAAGATCAAGACCAGAGTGTATCGAGACCGAGACAAGATCAAGACCAGTGTACCGAGACAAGACCAAGACCAGAGTGTATCGAGACCGAGACAAGATCAAGACCAGAGTGTATCGAGACTGAGACAAGACCAAGACCAGAGTGTATCGAGACAAGACCAAGACCAGAGTGTATCGAGACTGAGACAAGATCAAGACTAGAGTGTATCGAGACTGAGACAAGACCAAGACCAGAGTGTATCGAGACCGAGACAAGATCAAGACTAGAGTGTATCGAGACTGAGACAAGACCAAGACCAGAGTGTATCGAGACCGAGACAAGACCAAGACCAGAGTGTATCGAGACCGAGACAAGATCAAGACCAGAGTGTATCGAGACCGAGACAAGACCAAGACCAGAGTGTATTGAGACTGAAACAAGATCAAGACCAGAGTGTATCGAGACCGAGACAAGACCAAGACCAGAGTGTATCGAGACTGAGACAAGATCAAGACCAGAGTGTATCGAGACCGAGACAAGACCAAGACCAAGACCAGAGTGTATCGAGACCGAGACAAGATCAAGACCAGAGTGTATCGAGACCGAGACAAGATCAAGACCAGAGTGTATCGAGACCGAGACAACTCCAAGACCAGAGTGTATCAAGACCAAGACCAGTGTATCGAGACTGAGACAAGACCAAGACCAGAGTGTATCGAGACTGAGACAAGACCAAGACCAGAGTGTATCAAGACCAAGACCAGTGTATCGAGACCGAGACAAGATCAAGACCAGAGTGTATCGAGACCGAGACAAGATCAAGACCAGAGTGTATCGAGACAAGATCAAGACCAGAGTGTATCGAGACCGAGACAAGATCAAGACCAGAGTGTATCGAGACCGAGACAACTCCAAGACCAGAGTGTATCGAGACCGAGACAAGACCAAGACCAGAGTGTATCGAGACCGAGACAAGATCAAGACCAGAGTGTATCGAGACCGAGACAAGATCAAGACCAGAGTGTATCGAGACTGAGACAAGACCAAGACCAGAGTGTATCGAGACTGAGACAAGACCAAGACCAGAGTGTATAGAGACTGAGACAAGACCAAGACCAGAGTGTATCAAGACCAAGACCAGTGTATCGAGACTGAGACAAGACCAAGACCAGTGTATCGAGACCGAGACAAGATCAAGAACAGAATTGATTGAGACCGAGACAAGACCAGAGTGTATCGAGACCGAGACAAGATCGAGACCGAGACTAGACCAAGACCAGAGTGTATCGAGACCTAGACAAGTCCAAGACCAGAGTGTATTGAGACCGAGACAAGTCCAAGACCAGAGTGTATCGAGACCGAGACAAGATCAAGACCAGAGTGTATCGAGACCGAGACAAGACCAAGACCAGAGTGTATCGAGACAGACAAGTCCAAGACCAGAGTGTATCGAGACCGAGACAAGACCAAGACCAGAGTGGATCGAGACCGAGACAAGTCCAAGACCAGAGTGTATCGAGACAAGATCAAGACCAGAGTGTATCGAGACCAAGACAAGATCAAAACCAGAGTGTATCGAGACAGAGACAAGATCAAGACCAGAGTGTATTTAGACTTGAGACGAGATCAAGACCAGAGTGTATCGAGACTGAGACAAGATCAAGACCAGAGTGTATCGAGACTGAGACAAGACCAAGACCAGAGTGTATCGAGACCGAGACAAGACCAAGACCAGAGTGTATCGAGACTGAGACAAGATCAAGACCAGAGTGTATCGAGACCGAGACAAGACCAAGACCAGAGTGTATCGAGACCGAGACAAGACCAAGACCAGAGTGTATCGAGACGAGACAAGATCAAGACCAGAGTGTATCGAGACCGAGACAAGATCAAGACCAGAGTGTATCGAGACCGAGACAACTCCAAGACCAGAGTGTATCGAGACCGAGACAAGACCAAGACCAGAGTGTATCGAGACAAGATCAAGACCAGTGTATCGAGACCGAGACAAGATCAAGACCAGAGTGTATCGAGACTGAGACAAGACCAAGACCAGAGTGTATCAAGACCAGTGTATCGAGACTGAGACAAGACCAAGACCAGTGTATCGAGACCGAGACAAGATCAAGAACAGAATTTATTGAGACCGAGACAAGACCAAGACCAGAGTGTATCGAGACCTAGACAAGTCCAAGACCAGAGTGTATCGAGACCGAGACAAGATCAAGACCAGAGTGTATTGAGACCGAGACAAGTCCAAGACCAGAGTGTATCGAGACAAGACCAAGACCAGAGTGTATCGAGACCGAGACAAGACCAAGACCAGAGTGTATCGAGACCGAGACAAGTCCAAGACCAGAGTGTATCGAGACCGAGAGAAGTCCAAGACCAGAGTGTATCGAGACCGAGACAAGTCCAAGACCAGAGTGTATCGAGACCGAGACAAGTCCAAGACCAGAGTGTATCAAGAATGAGACTAGATCAAGACCAGAGTGTATCGAGACTGAGACAAGATCAAGACCAGAGTGTATCGAGACTGAGACAAGACCAAGACCAGAGTGTATTGAGACTGAGACGAGATCAAGACCAGAGTGTATCGAGACTGAGACGAGATCAAGACCAGAGTGTATCGAGACTGAGACTAGATCAAGACCAGAGTGTATCGAGACTGAGACAAGATCAAGACCAGAGTGTATCGAGACTGAGACGAGACCAAGACCAGAGTGTATTGAGACTGAGACGAGATCAAGACCAGAGTGTATCGAGACTGAGACGAGACCAAGACCAGAGTGTACCGAGACAAGACCGAGACAAGACCAAGACCAGAGTGTATCGAGACCGAGACAAGATCAAGACCAGAGTGTATCGAGACTGAGACTAGATCAAGACCAGAGTGTATCGAGACTGAGACAAGATCAAGACCAGAGTGTATCGAGACTGAGACGAGATCAAGACCAGAGTGTATCGAGACTGAGACAAGACCAAGACCAGAGTGTATCGAGACTGAGACGAGATCAAGACCAGAGTGTATCGAGACTGAGACAAGACCAAGACCAGAGTGTATCGAGACCGAGACAATACCGAGACAAGACCAAGACCAGAGTGTATCGAGACCGAGACAAGATAAAGACCAGAGTGTATCGAGACCGAGACAAGATCAAGACCAGAGTGTATCGAGACTGAGACAAGACCAAGACCAGAGTGTATCGAGACTGAGACAAGACCAAGACCAGAGTGTATCGAGACTGAGACGAGATCAAGACCAGAGTGTATCGAGACTGAGACAAGACCAAGACCAGAGTGTATCGAGACCGAGACAATACCGAGACAAGACCAAGACCAGAGTGTATCGAGACCGAGACAAGATAAAGACCAGAGTGTATCGAGACCGAGACAAGACCAAGACCAGAGTGTATCGAGACCGAGACAAGTCCAAGACCAGAGTGTATCGCAGAGGTGGGACCAAGTCATTGTTTTGCAAGTCACCAGTAAGTCTCGAGTCTTTGCATTCAAGTCCCAAGTCAAGTCCCAAGTCAAGACAGACAAGTCCCAAGTCAAGTCCCGAGTCAAGACAGGCAAGTCCAAGTCAAGTTGCAAGTCCTCGAGTTTAAGCTTCAAGTCTTAAACAAGTCATTAGTGCTTTTTGCCCAAATTAGTGTCTCAGTGTTAATTACTGTAGAAAAATTAAATGTATATAATTTATATCAGGAAGGCTTTTAAAATATGTTCATGACTTGTTTAATTTCATATTTATTGCGATAAAATTTTCACCAAGGGCACCCATCTATCTCAGTTCAATTTAGGGATTTTTCTTGCGTGTGACAAAAAAAGGAAAAGGCAGTGAAAAAAAATATTTTATTGGTAACCCAGTAACAAAGGCAAAATCATTTAATAGAAATAACTGCTACACATTTTGTATGTGTGTGAGAGAGAATGTGGCAATGCAGATTTAAAAATAAAAGTAACTGTTCATTGGGAAAATTAATCGTGATTTGCTACACATTAAGTTTAAAATATTGAGTCCCTGGTTAAATTATTTTGTTAACGCGACAGTAGAACATTCCTATTTCCACGGCGACGTATCAAGCGTCACGTGACACTTTTTGGGGCTACGTGCCTGTCATTTAGCCTACAAAACATAAATCCATCCATTTCTCACGAAAGACATGAAAGTGAGTGGCTGGTGAACAAGGAGAAGACTTTATAGTTACCTATAGGCTAAAATGTGCGTTTGTTGTGAAAAAAAAAAACATGTCTCAAAATTATATTTGAAAGGTTTAGTAGCCTATTTATTTCCGCTAACTTAGACATCAGTTTGTTTGCTTTTTCTCAAATTATAAATGATTCGCTTGTACTTATGTATTTAAATGCCTGAAAAAGAAAAGAAAAAAACATTATTTGGTTGAAAACTGTCTGAACGTGTGATAAATGACAACTGACAAGCGCTGCTGAACGCACTCTATCACGCACTCTCTGGCTCAGTGCCAAACGTGCGAAAGCAGCGCTAATCAGCGCTGTGATCATGCGTCAATGATACAGTGCTATACTACAGTGATTATTACAACTCTGATCTGTGGTTTTAGAAGGTAGGTCAAGTCTTTCCAAGTCACAGGGCTCAAGTCCGAGTCAAGTCGCGAGTCATTGTTGTCTAAGTCGAGTCGCAAGTCATCTTTGATTATGTCAAGTCGAGTCGCAAGTCATCAAATTTGCGACTCGAGTCCAAGTCAAGTCCAAGTCATGCGACTCGAGTCCACAACCCTGGTGTATCGAGACCGA
The DNA here is from genome assembly GCA_026230005.1 of Gila orcuttii. Lineage (NCBI taxonomy): Eukaryota > Metazoa > Chordata > Actinopteri > Cypriniformes > Leuciscidae > Gila > Gila orcuttii. The sequence continues at coordinate 50,353,532 of JAPDVR010000010.1, forward strand.
GACAAGATCAAGACCAGAGTGTATCGAGACCGAGACGAGATCAAGACCAGAGTGTATCGAGACCGAGACAACTCCAAGACCAGAGTGTATCGAGACCGAGACGAGATCAAGACCAGAGTGTATCGAGACTGAGACTTTTAGGGGCTGAGACCGAGTCGAGACCCAGACCAGCGCCCCACACTACATGACACAATAAAATGTGAACCATGATCAAAAGAGCTTCTCAAATTGATCTGAAAGATCCACATTCCCATAAAAACACCTAGATATTAAACACTCAAAGCTGAAATAAACTTAACCATCTTTATTCAATACTCCTGGGTGACTTCCTTCATTTAGTACAGAATGTAAAACAATTATTCATTTTTCATCACTAAAGTCTTAACTTTTCTCTGCCTTTTATAACAATACATAAAATTATGTTGTTTTTAAACCAACAACAATCCTTTTTTTTTTTCAAAACCACATAGCTAAATGTGCAAAAAAATGCCAAACATTCAACATTTAAAATGTTGATGTTTAGGAACAACTATTGTAAGTAAGTGTCTTGTATAGCTTTGTGTAATCAAAGCAACAAAAGATATCTAATATGCAGTTAGGTCACTGACTTTCTGACCTCTTTGTGTGATTTATAAAAGTAAAAAATTGATTTAATTGGGAGCCGTTTCATCATATGCCAAACCTTAACAAACTGCAGTGGCAAAACAGTCTTCATAAGTTCAAGCTCACTGCAATGGAGAAACACATAGATGAGTAGTTGCACAACACCACAAAAACATGACTGACTGACCATTTGATGTACAGTAAATTATATCCAGCATTGTTTACAGTGTGCAAAAATGCCCAAGATACATATTCAGTGGTTGTTTTGAGTTGTTACTTACTTCAGAACAGTAACTTTAAAGTCAATCTATACAGCAACATCAAACATTCACCCAGGGTTTTCAGCTGCAAGGGGCGGGGATGAGGATGGGTGACAGCGGTAACAAAAATACATAATTAGCAATGAGTCCCGTTATTGCTTGGATTTGAATCAGTATGTTTTACATCCAATAAAAGCAAGGATGTTAACAAAAAAATTAGAAAATATACTGGCAATTTAGTGATATTTCCACAGTTATGGTCTTGACTGGTCTTGAAAAAAAGCTCACACTCTTCCTGAGAGTTTGGAGAGTTTGGAGGGGAGGGGGGGGGGGGGGGCTCTTTATTCACCATCAGCTGATCCAGAGAAGGTCACACTAACATCTAAAACCTGTAAGCAAAACACAGACAGTTAAATGTGTGCGACATTATTACATGATCAATTTTAAAATAACTAAAAGAAACAAGGTTAAGTGAAAGATTATAATATAACACTGCATGATACATGATTGTTAAAGCTTTTTTTTAAACATTCAGATTTTGATTTTGTGTCTAAATCACCATGAACGATGACCCTTGACCCTTATCTATAACCCTGTATGACTGTTCAAAATATTGAATTGTTTGAAATAAAAAGAAATTTGAAGATATTTAATTGTTGCTATTAACTATTATAAAAAATGAATCAAACTCTTATTAAACATGTTTATAGTGTGTAATTCACCATCATATAGAAAGTAAATTAAGAAACAAAATTAAATTTAAATATGAACAGTTTTAATCATCACTACTCACTTAAGCATCTCCAGTTTATAATGTGGATCTTTCCTCAGATCAGAGAGCTGCTTCACATCTGAGTCTCTTAGATTATTCACAGACACTTGGTCAGGTGGAACCGGGGATGGAACCACCAACCTTTCAGTTTGTAGACAATCTACATGAACCACTGAGCCACTGCCGCCCCAAATTACTTGACAAAAAAATTACATCCTGAGAAAAGTGGATTTCTGGGGGTGAAACCCCATAGACTCCCATTCATTCTGCACTCGCCTGCGAGCGCCCCCGCATGGACAGAGACGTGTTACTGCAGCCAGTCCAGAAACCAGAAGTTACCAGACAGTGCCAATTCTCTTCTATTAGAAATTCTCTGCAATTACTTTTTTTGTGTAGCCTGTATTATTATTATTTTTATTTCATGTAACTATTTTCCCAACTAACATTATCTATTTAATACTTTGAAAATATAATATAAATATATATAATATATATATATTAGTGCTGTCAAACGATTAAAATATTTAATACTGACGAGGTACTGATATTGACGAGGGGGCGGAGAATTCGCATCAGCTGTGTGTGTGCTTGGCCATCATCAAGTGGTACTTCAGACTGGACGTGCTGCGATGATGATAGCTCAGTTCATAACGACAAAACACACAGATCACTTTGGTCTAGTCAATGGAACCATTTGGCAACTTTTTAAAAGTAAACTTTCCATTCAGAATCTTATTGGCATCCATTTCGGCGTCTCGCGCTCGTCACTCAAAACGTAACTTTAACCTATTTGGCCGGCTCGCAAGCCCAAACAAGTGTGTGCGCGTGCCTGTTGTTTTGTTTCCGGTCTAGCTAGATCCGGTCTAGGTCTAGCTAGATATAGATATATATATATATAAAATTATAAACGACAGAAAACATATATAAAACAAATAACAAAATATAAAACAAATATTTTTTTTTCACTGCTTTTTCATTATTTTGTCCCACTTCAATTACTTTTTCATTTACTATAGTAATTAACACTAATTTGTGCAAAAAGCACTAATGACTTGTTTAAGACTTGAAGCTTAAACTCAAGGACTTGCAACTTGACTTGGACTTGCCTGTCTTGACTCGGGACTTGACTTGGGACTTGAATGCAAAGACTCGAGACTTACTTGTGACTTGCAAAACAATGACTTGGTCCCACCTCTGCTCTTCAGTCTCTCAGTTCAGGATCTACAGCTCAGATCAGCAGGAACTTCACATTTAGAAAGAGAGACTTAATCCACGGCACCATTATCAGGTCCAGTCTAAGGTTCAGACCCGATTCTACACTGCTTGAGCGGGTCAGTTTCCATTTGATAAAAAATTCAAGAATATTCTATAACACTATAATAACAATATAATGTTTTTTTAGAAGGACCTGTTTATGTTCAGCGTTTGTCATGCGGGTCGAGGACTTTTATTTTGTGAGTGACGCGATATCCGCTGACGTCACAGAAGCAAGATGGCGGCGGGCGGCAGCGGCGAAGAAGCCTTTAACACCTTTTACACAGAGGTGAGACTGAGAGAATAATACACACTTTACACGCACATTCATGAACATAACGAGTTAAACATAGAGATGTGCGGCGGCGAGTCCCACACACATGGTGTGTGTGTGTTAAACACTGAACTGCCTATCTAGACAACACTATCACTCACAACATCCGCCGATTAATGACGATTATGAGCCATAATCAATACTCAGATCATTCTTCTGTGATCATTCAAACCTCATTCATAACGCTCTGCTTTTGTCTAGTGCTTGTGTGTTTAATAAATATTGTTTATTCACTGTGATTTCATCTTCATGGCAGTTAATCACATTTACCTCAGATAATCACAGTAATGAATGAATGTTTTTCCAGATAATTTCACAGGGCAAAAGCACAAGTGTTTTTAACACTGATAATAATCATAAATGTTTCTTACGCATCAAATCATGATATTATAGTGATTTCTGAAGGATCATGTGACACTGAAAACTGGAGTAATGATGCTGAAAATTCAGCTTTGATCACAGGAATAAATTACACTTTACTATATATTCACATAGAAAACATGATTTACATTATAATAATATTTCACTGTTTTTACTGTATTTTTGATCAAATAAACGCAGCTTTGTTGAGCAGAAGAGACTCTTTCAACAAAAAAACTGGTGATAATAATGATGCTGTGATGTCATGTGATGATGCTGATGTGTGTAGGTGAAGCAGATCGTGATGATGGTGTGTGTGTGTGTAGGTGAAGCAGATCGTGATGATGGTGTGTGTGTGTGAAGGTGAAGCAGATCGTGATGATGGTGTGTGTGTGAAGGTGAAGCAGATCGTGATGATGGTGTGTGTGTGTGTGTGTGTGTGTGTGTGTGTAGGTGAAGCAGATCGTGATGATGGTGTGTGTGTGTGCAGGTGAAGCAGATCGTGATGATGGTGTGTGTGTGTGTGTGTGTGTGTAGGTGAAGCAGATCGTGATGATGGTGTGTGTGTGTGTGTAGGTGAAGCAGATCGTGATGATGGTGTGTGTGTGTGTGTGTGCAGGTGAAGCAGATCGTGATGATGGTGTGTGTGTGTGTGTGCAGGTGAAGCAGATCGTGATGATGGTGTGTGTGTGTGTGTGTGTGTGTAGGTGAAGCAGATCGTGATGATGGTGTGTGTGTGTGTGTAGGTGAAGCAGATCGTGATGATGGTGTGTGTGTGTGTGTGTGCAGGTGAAGCAGATCGTGATGATGGTGTGTGTGTGTGTGTGCAGGTGAAGCAGATCGTGATGATGGTGTGTGTGTGTGCAGGTGAAGCAGATCGTGATGATGGTGTGTGTGTGTGTGTGTGTGTGTGTGTGTAGGTGAAGCAGATCGTGATGATGGTGTGTGTGTGTGCGCAGGTGAAGCAGATCGTGATGATGGTGTGTGTGTGTGTGTGTGTGTGTAGGTGAAGCAGATCGTGATGATGGTGTGTGTGTGTGTGTGTGTGTGTAGGTGAAGCAGATCGTGATGATGGTGTGTGTGTGTGTGTGTGTGTGTAGGTGAAGCAGATCGTGATGATGGTGTGTGTGTGTGTAGGTGAAGCAGATCGTGATGATGGTGTGTGTGTGTGTAGGTGAAGCAGATCGTGATGATGGTGTGTGTGTGTGCAGGTGAAGCAGATCGTGATGATGGTGTGTGTGTGTGTGTGCAGGTGAAGCAGATCGTGATGATGGTGTGTGTGTGTGCAGGTGAAGCAGATCGTGATGATGGTGTGTGTGTGTGTGTAGGTGAAGCAGATCGTGATGATGGTGTGTGTGTGTGCGCAGGTGAAGCAGATCGTGATGATGGTGTGTGTGTGTGTGCAGGTGAAGCAGATCGTGATGATGGTGTGTGTGTGTGTGTGTGTGTGTGTGCAGGTGAAACAGATCGTGATGATGGTGTGTGTGTGTGTGTGTGCAGGTGAAGCAGATCGTGATGATGGTGTGTGTGTGTGTGTGTGTGTGCAGGTGAAGCAGATCGTGATGATGGTGTGTGTGTGTGTGTGTGTGTGCAGGTGAAGCAGATCGTGATGATGGTGTGTGTGTGTGTGTGCAGGTGAAGCAGATCGTGATGATGGTGTGTGTGTGTGTGTGTGTGTGCAGGTGAAGCAGATCGTGATGATGGTGTGTGTGTGTGTGCAGGTGAAGCAGATCGTGATGATGGTGTGTGTGTGTGTGCAGGTGAAGCAGATCGTGATGATGGTGTGTGTGTGTGAAGGTGAAGCAGATCGTGATGATGGTGTGTGTGTGTGTGTGTGTGTGTAGGTGAAGCAGATCGTGATGATGGTGTGTGTGTGTGTGTAGGTGAAGCAGATCGTGATGATGGTGTGTGTGTGTGCAGGTGAAGCAGATCGTGATGATGGTGTGTGTGTGTGCAGGTGAAGCAGATCGTGATGATGGTGTGTGTGTGTGTGTGTGTGTAGGTGAAGCAGATTGTGATGATGGTGTGTGTGTGTGTGTGTGTGTGTGTAGGTGAAGCAGATCGTGATGATGGTGTGTGTGTGTGTGCAGGTGAAGCAGATCGTGATGATGGTGTGTGTGTGTGCAGGTGAAGCAGATCGTGATGATGGTGTGTGTGCAGGTGAAGCAGATCGTGATGATGGTGTGTGTGTGTGTGTGTGTGTGTGTGTGTGTGTGTGTGTGTGTAGGTGAAGCAGATCGTGATGATGGTGTGTGTGTGTGCGCAGGTGAAGCAGATCGTGATGATGGTGTGTGTGTGTGTGTGCAGGTGAAGCAGATCGTGATGATGGTGTGTGTGTGTGTGCAGGTGAAACAGATCGTGATGATGGTGTGTGTGTGTGCAGGTGAAGCAGATCGTGATGATGGTGTGTGTGTGTGTGTGTGTGTGTGTGTGCAGGTGAAGCAGATCGTGATGATGGTGTGTGTGTGTGTGTGTGCAGGTGAAGCAGATCGTGATGATGGTGTGTGTGTGTGTGCAGGTGAAGCAGATCGTGATGATGGTGTGTGTGTGTGCAGGTGAAGCAGATCGTGATGATTATGGTGTGTGTGTGTGTGTGCAGGTGAAGCAGATCGTGATGATGGTGTGTGTGTGTGCAGGTGAAGCAGATCGTGATGATGGTGTGTGTGTGTGTGTGTGTGTGCAGGTGAAGCAGATCCTGATGATTGTGTGTGTGTGTGTGCAGGTGAAGCAGATCGTGATGATGGTGTGTGTGTGTGAAGGTGAAGCAGATCGTGATGATGGTGTGTGTGTGTGTGTGTGTGTGCAGGTGAAGCAGATCGTGATGATGGTGTGTGTGTGTGTGTGTGTGTGCAGGTGAAGCAGATCGTGATGATGGTGTGTGTGTGTGTGCAGGTGAAGCAGATCGTGATGATGGTGTGTGTGTGTGCAGGTGA
>JAPDVR010000010.1:50365047-50370047 GCA_026230005.1 Gila orcuttii
ACTTCCTTTACTTTAGTTCCTTTACTTCCTTTACTTTACTTTAGTTCCTTTACTTTCTTTACTTCCTTTACTTCACTTCCTTTACTTTACATCCTTTACTTCCTTTACATCCTTACTTCCTTTACATCCTTACTTCCTTTACTTTACTTTAGTTCCTTTACTTTACTTCCTTTAGTTCCTTTACTTTACTTCCTTTACTTCTTTTACTTTCTTTAGTTCCTTTACTTTAGTTCCTTTACTTTAGTTCCTGTACTTCCTTTACTTTAGTTCCCTTACTTTAGTTCCTTTACTTTACTTCCTTTACTTTGTTCCTTTACTTTACTTTAGTTTCTTTACTTTACATCCTTTACTTACTTTACATCCTTACTTCCTTTACTTTACTTTAGTTCCTTTACTTTACTTCCTTTAGTTCCTTTACTTTACTTCCTTTACTTCTTTTACTTTCTTTACTTCCTGTAGTTCCTTTACTTTACTTCCTCTACTTTACTTTAGTTCCTTTACTTTGTTCCTTTACTTAGTTCCTTTACTTACTTTACTTACTTTACTTTCGTTTCTTTACTTCCTTTACTTTAGTTCCTTTACTTACTTTACTTTAGTTCCTTTAATTCCTTTTCTTCCTTTACTTTACTTCCTTTTCTTCCTTTACTTTACTTCCTTTTCTTCCTTTACTTTACTTCCTCTACTTTACTTTAGTTCCTTTACTTTGTTCCTTTAATTAGTTCCTTTACTTACTTTACTTACTTTACTTTCGTTTCTTTACTTCCTTTACTTTAGTTCCTTTACTTACTTTACTTTAGTTCCTTTACTTCCTTTTCTTCCTTTACTTTACTTCCTTTTCTTCCTTTACTTCCTTTTCTTCCTTTACTTTACTTCCTCTACTTTACTTTAGTTCCTTTACTTTGTTCCTTTACTTAGTTCCTTTACTTACTTTACTTACTTTACTTTCGTTTCTTTACTTCCTTTACTTTAGTTCCTTTACTTACTTTACTTTAGTTCCTTTACTTCCTTTTCTTCCTTTACTTCCTTTTCTTCCTTTACTTTACTTCCTTTTCTTCCTTTACTTTACTTCCTTTACTTTACTTCCTTTACTTTACTTCTTTTACAGTCCAGGTGATATATGCAAAATTTGAGGTGATATGTTCACTTTTTCATAAAAGCATGAAACTTGGTACACGTGTACAGTTTGCGGCCCTGGACATTTTCAGAAATGGAGCCATCGCAAAAATGCCTCATGGCGGCCATTTTTCTTTCCACCATAACTAAATTATGTATTTTGTATCATATCTCCCGAATCAAACATAACATGTAAAACGTGATGTCTACTCCTATGTTTTGATGGTCAAGGATTACAATGATACCAAATGCAACATCATTGTATATAACATCATCATCCTTTTTTGCATTTGCAATGCCAACGGCAGCCTTTCTTGCAGCCGCAACTTCAGAGTTCAGAGAACTCCACTGCTGACGCTCACTGTCTAGGCCACTGCTGACGCTCACTGTCTAGGCCACTGCTGACGCTCACGGTCTAGGGCACTGCTGACGCTCACTGTCTAGGGCACTGCTGACGCTCACTGTCTAGGCCACTGCTGACGCTCACTGTCTAGGCCACTGCTGACGCTCACTGTCTAGGCCACTGCTGACGCTCACTGTCTAGGCCACTGCTGACGCTCACTGTCTAGGCCACTGCTGACGCTCACTGTCTAGGCCACTGCTGACGCTCACTGTCTAGGCCACTGCTGACGCTCACTGTCTAGGCCACTGCTGACGCTCACGGTCTAGGCCACTGCTGATGCTCACTGTCTAGGCCACTGCTGACGCTCACGGTCTAGGCCACTGCTGACGCTCACGGTCTAGGCCACTGCTGACGCTCACGGTCTAGGCCACTGCTGACGCTCACGGTCTAGGGCACTGCTGACGCTCACTGTCTAGGCCACTGCTGACGCTCACTGTCTAGGCCACTGCTGACGCTCACGGTCTAGGCCACTGCTGACGCTCACGGTCTAGGCCACTGCTGACGCTCACGGTCTAGGGCACTGCTGACGCTCACGGTCTAGGGCACTGCTGACGCTCACGGTCTAGGGCACTGCTGACGCTCACGGTCTAGGGCACTGCTGACGCTCACGGTCTAGGGCACTGCTGACGCTCACGGTCTAGGCCACTGCTGACGCTCACGGTCTAGGGCACTGCTGACGCTCACGGTCTAGGGCACTGCTGACGCTCACTGTCTAGGCCACTGCTGACGCTCACTGTAGGGATGGCGAAAACTAAAAATTTTCTTGACCGACCACCGAGCCTCATTAGCCGGTTGAAACCGGTTAACCGATTAGTTTAAAATATGCCACGCTATTTGAAATAACCATTTCGAGCCACGCCTGCAATTTCGCAACTCTGTCGCATCTCTCTCTGCCTCCCGCTCACACACACACTGCCCCGGCGCCGCGCTTCCACTCACGTCACTTTTTAAAATCCCCTACAGCACGAAACAGGAGTCCCGCAAACGAGGCGCCGAGGAGCTTGTATGTAATCGGAGGACAAATGGCTCCTTAGTTTTGAAATGGTTTGGGTACAAGGTGATCGCGTTGAAAATAAAGGCGTTAGTCTAGCGTTAGAAGCTCATTTGAAACATTGCCGCGGCTCATTTAAGAAAATGACAGCTCCGAAGAGACGCCGCTTTAGTTTGAGGTAGTGCTAACAATAATAAAGAAAGATGATGATCATCATCCCCTTCTGTTACCACTGAAATGTAGATGTAATGTATTTCTACAGTATTACTACTGTATTTAAGCACTGTATCACACAAGTTGCAACTTACTGTGTCATTCTTTTTGGTTAAATGGTCCCACACACTACTTTTCTTTGCACGCTTCATCCTGTCGTCTGCCCTGGCTCTAACCTCGAGTGTTTTAGCCTGTAGCCTTTACTTTTCGCAAACCTTGTGAGCGCGCGAACCCAAACGCTGTGACCTCGCGCCAAATGTTTTTATTGGTTTATTAAGTACAAACAGGCGAGTTATGAAAAATTGAGTGAGGGATTTGTTCACTTCACACAAAAATAACTTGGAATGAGATGGCTAACTGTAGTAGCGTTTAGTCCACTGTCTATAATAGCCTAATTTAGAGATCACTTTTTTCTTTTTTAACCGACTACCGACAACTTTGATCGGTTAACGTTGAGACGGTCAACCATCGGTCAAACGGTCATCGGTTAACATCCCTAGCTCACTGTCTAGGCCACTGCTGACGCTCACTGTCTAGGGCACTGCTGATGCTCACTGTCTAGACCAGTGGTTCTCAAACTTGTCCTAGGGACCCCTCACCACTGCACATTTTGTATGTCTCCCTCATCAGACACACATAATTCAAGTCTTGCAGTCTCTATTAATGAGCTGATAAGTTGAATCAGGTGTGTTAGGTGAGGGAGACATGCAAAATGTGCAGTGTCGAGGGGTCCCTAGGACAGGTTTGAGGACCACTGGTCTAGGCCACTGCTGACGCTCACTGTCTAGGCCACTGCTGACGCTCACTGTCTAGGCCACTGCTGACGCTCACTGTCTAGGCCACTGCTGCTGACGCTCACTGTCTAGGCCACTGCTGACGCTCACTGTCTAGGCCACTGCTGACGCTCACTGTCTAGGCCACTGCTGCTGACGCTCACTGTCTAGGCCACTGCTGCTGACGCTCACTGTCTAGGCCACTGCTGCTGACGCTCACTGTCTAGGCCACTGCTGCTGACACTCACTGTCTTGGCCACTGCTGCTGACGCTCACTGTCTAGGCCACTGCTGCTGACGCTCACTGTCTAGGCCACTGCTGCTGACGCTCACTGTCTTGGCCACTGCTGCTGACGCTCACTGTCTTGGCCACTGCTGCTGACGCTCACTGTCTTGGCCACTGCTGCTGACGCTCACTGTCTTGGCCACTGCTGCTGACGCTCACTGTCTTGGCCACTGCTGACTCACTCTCTAAGGCACTGCTGACGCTCACTGTCTTGGCCACTGCTGCTGACGCTCACTGTCTTGGCCACTGCTGCTGACGCTCACTGTCTTGGCCACTGCTGACTCACTCTCTAAGGCACTGCTGACGCTCACTGTCTAGGCCACTGCTGCTGACGCTCACTGTCTTGGCCACTGCTGCTGACGCTCACTGTCTTGGCCACTGCTGCTGACGCTCACTGTCTTGGCCACTGCTGCTGACGCTCACTGACTTGGCCACTGCTGCTGACGCTCACTGTCTAGGGCACTGCTAACGCTCACTATCTAGGGCACTGCTTACACAGTTTCCCAAGCGTCGTCCACCATGAAGTAAGTGAGTGGAGGCTAGGCCTGATTTCTAGGTTTTCTAGGTTCCCATCACGGGTCTGACAGGTGATGTAGAGTCTGGAAAACAGCAGTCATTTCTCAGCCAGTTTTGTCTTGGACTGTCCTCTTATCGGAGCTGTTTTAAAGAGAGGGCGCTTGTTCCTCTTCAAAAAGGTCGTGATGTGCGTCGCGCCCTGCATCCACAGCTTGGTCTGCTAACTCTGAGTTCAGCTTCAGAAGCGGTGCTGTCCTCTTCCTCAGTCGTCACCCAGAGACGCCCTCCTGCTGAACTCCATGCCGTTCTCAAGCTCTTCTCTAATACATGCACTGAGAGCCACGCCCACATCTCAACAGCCAATCAACAACAGATATACAGAACCAAGCCCCGCCCTACATTCTTTCTATAAACATTACACTCTGAAAGAAAAGATCTGCTAGTTTCATCACGACTCCAACATTATGATGGGCTTTGTGTGTTTGAGGTGTGAGCTGTAACCGGTGTGTGTGTGTTCCAGCGTTGATGATTCTGTGCAGTGTTACTCGCTCACACTGAATTTGTTCTTCTCTAGTTCAGACAGGCCGTTTATAAACAGACCATGAAACTCTTCGCTGAGCTGGAGATCAAGAGGAAAGAGAGAGAAGCGAAAGACATGCATGAACGGTAAAACACACACACTCACTCACACACTCACTCACACACT
>JAPDVR010000010.1:50382547-50385047 GCA_026230005.1 Gila orcuttii
CTCACACACACTTACTCACTCACACTCACTCACACGCATAACTCACACGCACTCACTCAAACGCATAACTCACTCACTCACACACACACTCTCACTCTCACACACACTCACACACACACTCACTTACTCACACACTCACTCTCACTCTCTCACACACACTCTCACACTCACACACACACTCACTCACACACACACACACACACAACTCACTCACTCACTCTCTCACACACACACACACTCACTCACTCTCACTCTCTCACACACACTCTCACACTCACACACACACTCACTCACTCACTCTCTCACACACACACACACACACACACACACTCACACACACTCACTCACTCACACTCTCACACTCACACACACACTCACTCACTCTCTCACACACACACACACACTCACACTCTCACACACACACACTCATTCACTCACTCACACACACACACTCACACACACACACACACTTACTCACGCACTCACACACACACACTTACTCACTCACTTACTCACTCACACACACTTACTCACTCACACTCACTCACACGCATAACTCACACGCACTCACTCAAACGCATAACTCACTCACTCACACACACACTCTCACTCTCACACACACTCACACACACACAACTCACACACTCTCACTCACACACACACACACACACTCACTCACTCACTCATTCACTCACACACACTCACTCACACACACACACATACTCACTCACTCACACTCTCTCACACACTCACTCTCACACTCTCACTCACTCACTCACTCACACACACACACACAATTCACTCTCACACACTCACTCATTCACACACTCACTCACACACACTCACACTCACTCACACACACACATAACTCACACACACTCACTCTCTCACCCACTCACTCACACACACACACTCTCACACACTCACTCACTCACACACACACTCTCACTCTCACACACACTCACACACACACTCACTTACTCACACACTCACTCTCACTCTCTCACACACACTCTCACACTCACACACACACTCACTCACACACACACACACACACAACTCACTCACTCACTCTCTCACACACACACACACTCACTCACTCTCACTCTCTCACACACACTCTCACACTCACACACACACTCACTCACTCACTCTCTCACACACACACACACACACACACACACACTCACACACACTCACTCACTCACACTCTCACACTCACACACACACTCACTCACTCTCACACACACACACACACACTCACACTCTCACACACACACACTCATTCACTCACTCACACACACACACTCACACACACACACACACTTACTCACGCACTCACACACACACACTTACTCACTCACTTACACTTACTCACTCACACTCACTCACACGCATAACTCACACGCACTCACTCAAACGCATAACTCACTCACTCACACACACACTCTCACTCTCACACACACTCACACACACACAACTCACACACTCTCACTCACACACACACACACACACACTCACTCACTCATTCACTCACACACACTCACTCACACACACACATACTCACTCACTCACACTCTCTCACACACTCACTCTCACACTCTCACTCACTCACTCACTCACACACACACACACAATTCACTCTCACACACTCACTCATTCACACACTCACTCACACACACTCACACTCACTCACACACACACATAACTCACACACACTCACTCTCTCACCCACTCACTCACACACACACACTCTCACACACTCACTCTCTCTCACACACACACACACTCACACACACACACACATATAACTCACACTCACTCTCTCACTCACACACACACACACACTCACTCACTCACTCTCACACACTCACTCACGCACACGCATAACTCACTCACACGCACTCACACACACACACACTCACTTACACACACACACACACTCACTTACACACACTCACATCACTCTCACTCTCTCACACAGTCACTCACACACACACAACTCACACTCGCTCACTCTCTCACACACACACACTCTCACTCTCTCACACACACACACACACTCACACACACACACTCTCACTCACACTCACTCACTCACTCACACACACACTCTCACTCTCACACACTCACACTCACTCACTCACTCACTCACTCACACACACTCTCACTCTCTCACACACACACTCGCACACACACAACTCACACACTCACTCACACACACACACACACACACACACACTCTCACTCATTCACTCACTCTCTCACACACACTCACACACACACTCACACACTCACTCACACACTCACTCACACACACACTCACTCACACACTCACTCACACACTCACACACACTCACACACTCACACTCACTCACTCACTCTCACACACACACTCTCACTCACTCACACACTTACACACACACTCACTCACTCACACACACGCATAACTCACACTCACTCACTCACTCTCTCACACACACACTCACACTCTCACACA